>CAUYQV010079889.1:0-26980 GCA_963574575.1 Galagoides demidoff
CTCCTGCCTCCGCCTCCCAAGTAGCTGGGACCACAGGTGCCCGCCACAACGCCCGGCCATTTTTTGGTTGCAGCCATCATTGTTGTTTGGCGGGCCCGGGCTGGGGATTCCAACCCGCCACCTTAGGTGTACGTGGCTGGCACCTTAGCCGATTGAGCCACAGGTGCTGAGCTGAGGCTCAGTCTTTAGAAGGCTCATTATTCAGAGCAGATATTTGCCCAAGAGAAGTTGAATGTCAAGGTCAGAGTTCTTAAGATGGGCCAATCTGAAGAGATTCTTCTACTTTTCAAGCTAATTTCATGTGTTCCATAAATCTTAGAAAGTTAAAAAGAGGGCCTTGCTATGTATTAAATTTAGTGGCATTTTCTCAGCTCTAAGACATTTGTCCTTCTTGGCTGTAAGAGAACTGCCCAGAACCTTTTCAACTCTAATTACTAAGAACACAGCCTGGAAGAAATTAAGATACAAAGTTCAGAAAGCACAGAGTTTGCAAGAATGAACTAGCACAGTTTACAATTCTAAACAACAGCAAAGTACTATCTTCCTTTGACACCCAGTCCTATTTCTCTGCCTTCCAAATGTAACAAAATGCTAGCCCTCAGATACATATACAGACACATTTGTACACATATATAAACATGAAAACACATGTGTGCCATGATCTACATTCAGAGGAATAGGAGGGAAAAAAAAATCTACATTTATGCGGTATTTATAAGGACAGAAAAACTTTCTTAGTTATTTATGTTTTCTTTCAACAGCCATTTATTGAGCAAGTACTTTGCACCAGGCATTGGGTATATAGGCTCTGCCTGTTGTCAAGGAGTTTACATTCTAATATGAGAGACAAATTCAGGTCATGGATAACGTAAAACACAAGGGGGCTGATGTTCTATAACAGAGAAAGCTACAGGAAGGCTCTGAAGATTTGAGCATTGATATGTGCCAGAGATACATAAGAAAGAAGTCGACACACATTCTAGCATAGAGTTTACTTTCCATAGGAAGTGAAGAAAAATGGCTTCATGGCGAGAGCTTGGGGTTTGGTTTAATCTGAATAAGGCCATAAATCCGCTAAAAGGCTATTTCTTGTGTATTAACATATGGAGTGGGGATTTTTTATTTTTTGTTGTTTGGGATTTATTGAGGGTACAAAGAATTAGCTTACACTGATTGCATTTGTTAGATAAAATGCAATCGTGGATTTAGGTGTATTGTGGGTGTACTATTATTTTGTAGCTGATGAGGCATGGATGTTTTTCAGATTCCATGACTATTTCAGTTCCATTTGAGCTTATGATAAGAAGAATCAATAACATGTTTTGTTAGAAAAAATAAATGAATACACTAAAAGATCTTCACCTACATGGGAGAACATCTTTTCCCCTGAGGGCTACCCTGAGAAATCTGCACATCCCCAACTACTGGAGGATTGTGTGACTGAAACTATTTTGTATTTTGAAAATTCTTATAAGTTTGTTTTTAGATTAGATTACATTGTTTGAGTTTCTTAGGTAAAATACAAGTTTTAGTGGAGCCCTTCCCCCATTAAGGGTGCTGTATACCCTTAATTGTGCAGCACTTTAGGTGAGAGAGCACACTAACCCCCTCCCTTCTTCTCCTCTCTCCCTGTTCCTTTCCCTCCCCTTCCCCCATTTGAATTCATTTGTGTTTTTGATTCATGTTGTCATGCAATTGTTTATCTATTGGTTTCATATTAGTATTGAGTACATTGGATACTTGCATTTCCATTCTTGTGATACTTTCCTAAGAAGAACGTGCTTTGACTCCATCCAGGTAAATACAAAAGATGTAAAATCTCCATCTTTCATTATGGTTGAATAGTATTTCATTATATATATATTTTATATATCTCATAAATTATTAATCCAAAATTGGCAGTTACATATTAAGATTGCTATCATTTTTAATTTTGTAGGTGATATAAGTGAGGCTCAAAGATGTTTCATAGCCCACTCAAGCCAGCACAGCTCATCAATGGCAGAGTCTAGATTTCGACCAGGGTGTTCTGGACACAAAGCCACTGTCCTCTCCTGTAAACCATCTTGCTGGCCTGTATGTTGTCTGTCATTTGGCATCCATGACCTTTCATAATTTTATCCTCCTATCCTCCCACCTCGCTGGCACACCCAAGAGGGAAAAGCAGTGTGGTATTTTTCTTGAAAATTTATTTTCATCGTGCTCTAAATGATGTCTTTGATATACACCATTTGAATAACGCTTATCATCTGTTGATATTCAGTGGACATCTCCTGGGCACATTCCTCCATCCTAAGCTTGAAGAATGTTGCTACCTTTGAAGAGTGATAGACTATGAGTTGGTTTGGGACCTAGACAAGGCAAGCTGTGCAATTGCAGCCGGATTTCCTAAAAAATAGTTAAAAATTTTCCTTCCCATTTTTCATATTGCTGCAATTTCAGACTCTTCATCAATGGCAGATCACAGAGTCTCCTCCTGGGAAATTTCCTCCACCCTTCTTATTGTTTTGAAGCAATGTGCCAAACGCATTTGCACTTTTGTCAAAGTGCAAAAACTCATCTGCCTCTGTTGAATTCCAAGGTGACTTGATGAATAGAAGTAAATAAAACTTCACATTGTGACACCCACTTTTCAGAAACAATCACACAGGTTTTCTTAATACCCTCCCGAGAAGTTGAATTCATTTACCGGCAATAGCTATGGTGTAGATGGCCAAAAGGAAGTTTCCATTGAACAATGGAAAATGTATACTGGAAACAGAATTAAAGGAGTTTCCCAACAAAATGAAGGATTAAACCTGTGACTAAGAATGAAAGATTACAGAAAAAAGAAGCCAAGCTGAAGCTTTCTTACGTGGGCTCTAGACAAATGTCTTTGCCATCAACCAAGATGACATAGAACAGAAAGTGTATATGAAGCAGGGAAACCTAGGGGTTTTTTTTTGACATTAAACTGCATTAAAATCAAGTTGTTAGACATCCAAGTGAAAATGTTGATTAGCCCATTAATATTTATGTTATGCTCACTGGAGAGGTTAAGCTGGAAAAACAAATTTGAGAATAATTGGTGATACAAAAACCAAATCTTTTATACAAATATGTGCCTTACTACAAGGAATAGTAATATTCAAATATATTTACACACACATAGGCATATGTGTGCGTATATATATATGAATACTGGTATCTATGATGTTCAATTAGTATAAACGCCTTCTGAAGATTAAAGTCCATATTCATAGAAATTAAAAAAATAATTTAAAAATTCCATTTCTAGTGGTTTGTTAACCTGCATACTTTGAAGAGCTGATCTGTCAGAAAAAAATGGCAGGATACTTGATAAAGTAGACTTTAAAATGTTCTTTTTAAAGAACGTTGCTGGACCTTGGGAAGAGATATTGCCAATTACAATTTTCTTTTGAATCCTGAGCAGCAGATTAATTCTAAAGCTGAGGTTGTCCTGAGGGCAAATAACGACACCACTAGAGGGATCAAGAAATTAGAACTGGACTCTTCATGTGGGGGAGCAAAATCTTCACTGAACATTTTGGCTAGGATCCGTAAAAGATCACTTTCTTCCCACAATATCTAGATCCTGGCACAAATGAATGAATTTCCTTTCTGAGTGTCAGTGCCTATGGTTAAGACTCTAAGGGTTATGCAGAGTAAGTTCAACCACATATAGATTCACAACCAATTTCACCAGATATATGAGAAAACAAGCCAGGAGTGAGACCCATGTAGGCATCTGAGATAATATTGAAATCATTAAAAACAGAGTATAAAATATCCCTATAGGAAATATTTTAAGACATCAAAAATAGATTTACTAAATGAGTTCTTGAGTAAAAAATACTATCAAAATGACTAAATTAATAAAGAAAACAAACCAGTAGCTTAAACTCTTTACAGAAATTAAACAGTAGGCTCTCATACCTTGACAAGTGAGCCATACCAAATTTTCTGGAACACATGAATGCAATCACATAAAAATTCTTTCTGATGGGAAGAGAAAAAGAAATATAGTCCGGCTCATTTTACGTTGATGACTTAAATTTGATAGGAGAGACAGACATGGCAGTAAAAGAAAACAGAACACAATTTTCCTCATGAATTTATAAAAAAAGTCCAAAAGTTAACAAAAGAAATCTTGCTGTGATCATAAATAGTGATACATGATGAGTAGTTTGGCTTTATGTCAAGAATTCAAGGATGGATCAATATTAGATCTCTGGAACCTCCCAGTCCACCTTCTTCCTTGTGTCATTCTCAACAGTTGCTTTGAATTAGTTATACTATTCTGTTTTTATTTATTGAGATTATTGATCCATTTGAAAGATGTTCTACCATCTTTTCTCATGCTTTAATTATTTTTTCTTGAAGTCTGTGCTTGCTTGCCTTTTTTCTTTAAGTGTAATGTAGACTTTAGCAGTGTATACCTGAGAGTCAAAGGTTTCTCTTCTTCCAATACTGGATCCCCACTTACCAGCCATGTTACTTTGGACAAGTTAATGCCCTAACCTCCTCATCTCTAAATTAGGCCAAACATTATAACCTTCTGCATTTTTCTTTTAAGAGCATTAAATGAGTTAGCACCATGGAAATTATTTACCACTATTAACTAACACAGTAAGACATCATTTACTGTTGTCAAGAAGTTCATGAAAATTGTGTCTTTAAGTGAAATGACATACTGATCAGATCCTTGAATAATGTTTGATTTGATGTTACTTTGTTATAACATTGATGAAAAAATTGGTTTTGTTGCATTGCTTTGCTTAAACTCACAGTTTTCAAGAACCTATCAGTGATAGTAAATGAGGACTTACTATTCTTAATTCCTTGGGGATTTATTTATTTATTTATTTAGCTCTTCGGCTTAGGCAATTCTCCTGCCTCAGCCTCCCGAGTAGCTGGGACTACAGGTGCCCACCACAACACCTGGCTATTTTTTTTGTTGCAGTTTGGCTGGGGTTGGGTTTGAACCCACCACCCTCGGTATATGGGATTGGCTCCCTACTCACTGAACCACAGGCATTGCCTGATGTATTTATTTTTTTATTCCACTTTGTTCTTTTTACATGAAGTCACTGGTCTGTAACTTAGTGATTATCATTGAAAATTTCAGTCATATACATAAAATTATGTAATATGTCTTTAATTTCCCTAACCATTACCCCTGCTCGGCTTATTTGATAGTACAGAATGCTTAAATTCTGATCTTTTTGCTAAAGCTTCATAAATAAGGTATTGTTTTATATAGCTAATATTTGTTTTAATTTGCCATTATTTTCAATTTTTTTTTCTTATGCCTTTTATCATGATTAATTCTATCTCATATGCATCCTTTAGACACCATATTAAACATTATCTCTTCACTTTTTAGACACTATATTAAAAACTTAGACACTGCTCAGGCTTCCATAGTAAAAAACAACAGACTAGCTGACTTAAAAAAAAGAAATTATTTTCTCGTGGGTCTGGAGGCTGGGGAGTCTGGCCATGTTTACCTAACCTGCCTTTTTCTCTGAGCAAGTACATACAAAGAAAAGAACACCGTGCTCTTCCACTTCTCATAAGGACAATGATCCTGTTGAATTAGGATCCATTCTCAATAGTCAATTAACCTTAATTAGCCCCTATCTCCAAATGCAGCCAGATTGGAATGTAAGGTTTTATCACATAAATTTGGGTGTGGAAGGAACAATTCTGTTCATAGCAGACACAGCAATTGCCTATTGGTGGTACATAGTTGTTTTTGTTCGTTTGTTTGTTTGTTTGTTTTTTAAGAGACAGAGTCTCACTTTATCACCCTCCGTGGAATGCTATGGTGTCACACAGCTCACAGCAACCTCCAACTCCTGGGCTTAGGGCTTAGGTGATTCTCTTGCCTCAGCCTCCCACGTAGCTGGGACTACAGGTGCCTGCCAGAATGCCCAGCTATTTTTCTGTTGCGGTTTGGCCCAGCTGGGTTTGAACCTGCTACCTGTGGTATATGGGGCCAGCGCTGAGCCACAGGCGCCGCCCCTACTTGATTGTTTTTTATTTATTTGAGGTTTTTTGTTTTTGTTATTGATTTTACTTTTACCTGAATATGTCTTATTTCCTTCTCATTCTTAAAATGTTGTTTTGCTAAGAATGCCATTATACATTCACAATAACGTCTCATATCACTTCTGTGACATTTTTTCTATTCTCTCCCGACCTTCTTTGCTGTTATTGGTACATTTACTATTTCTCTAATTATACTTTGTTATATTCTGGCTTTTAAATAATTCTATTTGTTTTTGTTGTTCTATAGTTTCATCAAAATGTGTCTGGATGTGCATTTCCCTTTATTTTTACTATTTAGAGTATGCAAGATTTTCTGAATCTTAAGAGTATTTTTCTTTAAAATTTTGGGAAAATTATCAGTCATTAACTTTATTTTGGTTCCTTTTCTCTAAATTCCTATGTTCTCTTTTTCTTCATGTTCTGCTTCTGGAAATGAGTAAATACACAGTAGATCTTTTTTTTCAATTTATCTTCTATTTCTCTCAATTTTACTTGCACTCTTACCTTTTCTCTCAGTTTTACATTTTGTGAATTTTTTCAAGTATTTTTTCAGTTTACTAATCTGTTTAACTATGTATAATCTGTTGCTTAATATATTCACTGGGTTTTTGATATCACAGAGGATATTTTAAATGTCTATACATTCTGATTATTTTAATTATTTATTTATTTTTATTTTAATAAATTAAAGGTTATAAGTGCAGTTTTGCTACATGGATATATTGTATACTGGTGAAGTCTGGGCTTTTAGTGTAGCCATCATCCAGACAGAGTATGTTGTACTCTTTAAGTGATTTCTCATCTATCAACCCCCCCTTTCACCTTCCTACCCAAGTGAATCTCCAATGTCTATTATACCATAGTCTGTGGTTGTGTGTACATATTATGGAGCTACCACCTATGAGTGAGAATGTGTATGACTTTCTGTTTCTGAGTCATTTCACTTAACATAATAGCCTCCAGTTCTATTCACATTGCTTCAAAAGGAAAAATTTCATTCTTTGTATAGCTGAGTAGTACTCTACATCAGAATTTCTATAAAAATAGTATTGAATCTATAGATTACTTTGGGCAGTATGGTCATTTTATCAATATTGATTCTTCTGATCCATGAACAAGTGAGGTTTTCCTATTTGTTTGTGTCATCTACAAGTTTTTTCATCAGTGCTTTTTAATTTACCTTATAGAGATTTTTCACCTCCTTGGTTGAATATATTATTAGTTGGTTTGAGTTTTTTTTTTTTGTTTGTTTGTTTGTAGCTATTGTAAATGGTATTGAGTTCTTTTGTTTTGTTTTGTTTTTGAGACAGAGTCTCAAGCTGTCACCCTGGGTAGAGTGTGGTGGCATCACAGTTCACAGCAACCTCAAACTCTTGGGCTTAAGTGATTCTCTTCCTCAGCCTCCCAAGTAGCTAGGACCACAAGTGCCCACCACAATGACCAGCTATTTTTTGGTCGTAGTTGTCATTGTTTAGCAGACTTGGGCTGGATTCGAGCTCTCCAGCTCTGGTGTTGTGGCGGGTGCCCTACCACTGAGCTACAGGCACTGAGCCAGGTATTGAGTTCTTGATTTGGTTCTTAGCTTGATTGTTATTTGTGTATAGGAATGCTTTGTTGTTGATTTTGTACCCTGAAACTTTACTGAATTCATTTACCAAATCTAGAAGGCTTTATGCTTTTCTAGGTATGAAATCACATCATCAGCAAACAAATAATTTTACATTCTCTTTGTTATTTTTGGACATCTTTTATTTCTTTCTTTTGCCATATTGCTCTAACTAGGTTATCTAGTACCATGCTGAAGAGAAGTGGTGAAAGTGGGCATCCTTGTCCTGTTCTAGTTATTAGGGGGAATTTTTTTAACTTTTTTCCATTCAGTATAATGTTGACAGTGGGCTTGTCCTATATGGTTTTTACTATTTTGACGTATGTTCTTTTGTACCTAGTTTTTGAGGGTTTTAATCATGAAGAGATGCTTAATTTTATCAAATGCTATTTCTGCATCTATTGAGATAATCACATGGTTTTTTTAAAATCTGTTTATGTGGTGAGTCAACTTGTTGATTTGCATAAATGTGCATACTTGGAATAAAGCCTACTTGATCATGGTGTATTTTGTTTTTCATATGCTGCTGGATTCAATTTGCTAGTATTTTGTTGAGGATTTTTTCATGTATGTTCATTAGGAATATTGGTCTATAGTTTTCTCATTTCAATGTTCTAGTCTATCTTTGGTATCAGGGGATACTGATTTAAAATGAGTTAAGAAGAACTTCTTTCTCTAGTTCAATTTTTTTTTTATTAGTTTTAGTAGAATTGGTGCCAGTTCTCCTTTGTATAGTGGAATTTGACTGTGAATCAATCTGGTCCTGGAAGTTTTTTTTTTTTTTTTTCCTTAGGGGAATGGAATCTCTTTCTGTCACCCATGCTGTGTGCAGTGGTGCAATCATAGCTCAATGCAGCCTTAAACCCCTGGACTCAAGTGACTCCCCTACCTTGGCCTCCTGAGTAGCTGGAACTACATGGCGCTGACCACAATGCCCATGCATAAGCCACTACTCCACATTAATTTTTCTCATTGTTTATAGAAATGGAGTCTCATTATCCCACCCAGACTTGTCTCCAACTCCTGGCCTCAAGAAATCCTTTTCCCTCAGAGTCCTAAAGTGCTGGGATTGCAGGTATGAGCCACCATACCTTGCCAAGGGAGAATTTTTATTACCGATTCAATGTCACTTTCCATTATTGGTCTGTTGAGGTTTTCTTCTTCTTCCTGGTTTAGTCTTGGGAGGGTGTATGTTTTAAGGAATCTTTGTCCATTTCCCTTAGAGCTGTTCATAGTAGTTTCTATTGATCTTTTATACCTCTGTAATATCAGTTGTAATATCTTTGTCATTTCTTTGTTGATTTGAGTATTATTTTTTTTTCTATCAATTTCCTGTTTGATTATTTTAAAAATCTCCTGGTGATGTATATAGTTGTTTTCACTCCTCATGCTTTTTATTCTCATTTTTGTTCTCTAAACATAATAATGAAGTGTATTATTCTACATATACTATTTTCAGTATCTGAAGTTTTTGGAGGTCTAATTCTGTTATTTGTTGTTTCTACTAACTCCCATGTATAGTGGCTTATTCTCATGTAAATCTTGATATATTTAAACTGTGTGAACCTTTATATATATTAAAAAAATCGTAGCACCTGCCTCCACAGGGAGCTAATATTGGATTTATGTTATCATCCTTACAGTACTCTCAACCAGGATCATTTTTCAGTTTGAGGTTTTCTAGAAAACTTACTGTGAATCACAGTTTCTGAAAAATATGAAGGACAACCTGAAATAATAGATTTTTTTAAGGAGACTATTTTTTCCTCTTTACCACTGTAGGGGCTTTAAGTTTTTTTATGTGTTGCAACTTTATCTCCAGGGTGAAGAAGGCTGTTTCCTTCTCCCTTGTCCTGTTAGCTACCACCGTGAATCATCAGTGATCATTCCTGTATTTGCTAGCTCCAGAGCCTAACTTTCAATCTCTGGGTTTCTGTGACTGCTAGTGAGATGAATTTTTTACAAGCTATCTGTTTCTTTATGAAAAAGAAATGATAAACAATTGTTTTATTTTCAATTTTTTAATGTGAGTATGTGGTGGTAACAAGTGTGTGTGTAAAAGTTTGCTTGTTTCTTTTAAAGAATAAAGCTTGGATTAAAAAACATATAATTCGTGGTTTTCTTTTATCACTTAGTTGTTGGCTTTAAACTTGCATATATGAGAATATTGATACATGGTGAAACCTCCATAGTTGACCACCTCCCTTGCACTGACCACCTTCCTAAGTTCACCTAATTCTCATAGACTGGACATGCACCACATGTATGTATCAGTACAGTAGACCTAGTTTTTTATGTTTACCACTTCTATATGTTGACCATTTTGTTAACAGTCCCTTGAGTGGTCAGCTTACAAAGGTTCTAATGTATTAGGTTTGAATGAACCATATCATTACCATTTTCATTTCTTCCCTATTTTTCATGTTTTTTATGTTTTTCTTTTCTATTATCTGTCAGATTAAAATATGTATTTTTTTCTTTATATTTTGCCTGCTATTGCTTTGGAATCTTTTCTTGGATTTACATCTTAGTGTCTCTTTTATTTCAAGCATGAGAATAGGCCTTATATTTACACTTTCTAAAGCTGTACCCTTCTCTTCCCTGCCTTAGCATATATTAACTCCCACTGAAAATTTGCTTTCTTTGCATGGGGTATAGTATTTATATGTAGAATTTTAGGGATACTATTTTAGTTCAGAAAAGTTATTTTTTAATAGAGATTATTTTTCTCTTTCTTACCAGTGCATATTCTAAATTAAATTTCTTTCTTCCTAATTTTCATTTGATACTCATTCTTCTATTTTAAAAATCTGTAGGTTTAAGTTACTTAGTGTTTTATTTTGGGCTTACAAATGAATGGTTTTGTTTGTTCATTTGTTTGTTTCTTTGCTTTTTGTCTTGGTAGACAATTCTAGGCTGATAGTTATGTTCCTTAGGTTCATTGATTTTATTATTCCATTTTCTTCTGGAATTAATTGTTGATGATAAAATATTTGCTCATCTCGATGATCAGACATTCTAATTGTCATTCACTGGTAAGTAACTCCTCTTTTATCTATAGAACATCAAAGGTCTTTTTGATGTCCTGCACTTTCTTTAGCAGATATTTATTATAGATTTATTAGGATTCACCCACATCTTTAATACTCAGTGTGTTCTTTCACTCTGAAAATCATGGTATTTATAAATTATAGAAAACTCCCAGTTAAAAATCCTTTTGAATATTGCATTTTGTCATTCCCTTCAATATCTGTCCCAAAGTGCTGGGATTACAGGCATGAACCATCGCACCTGGCCCTGTTTTGGAATTCTTATGGGCATATGCCAGAGCCTCCCAAATTATTTTTCATATTTTTAATTTCTTTTACATATTTCTGCTCTTTTGAGCTTTCCCTATGGCATTCTGCAGTGTACTCCAAAACACTATCTAGAAGTCATACTTTTTACATCATTCTTTGAGAATTTTTGTTTCAATGGCTATGTTTTTTTTTCCAGATTTCCATTTGAATGCTTTTCTTCTTTTATTTTAGTTACATCTCATGTAGCCAGCAAAGAGAAAAATTTTTTACCACCTTTTTAAAAAATAAAATTCTCTCCTTATTTGTCTTATTTCTCTCTTTTTGCCATATTTCTCATCATAGCTCTTAGTACTACCTAAATGTTAATTCTTATTTTCCCTCCTTCACTCCTCCCTCCCTCTCTTCTCTCTTTCCTTCTTTCCTTCTTTTTTCTTTCTCTTCTTCACTCTTGACTCTCTCCCTCACTACCAGCCAGTAATGACTTCTTTGTTTTGTTCTTGATTGTATTTTTAGCAACTACAATAAGCCCTTGATACTTAGTAGACGCTCGATAAACATTTGATAAATGGATGGTTCTAATTTTTCCTTCTTTTGATCCAAATCTATCATTTTTATTTTTTTAATGTTTCCTAAAAGATTGATTTCTCTAAACTTTGAGAATATTTAAACATGTACTCCCTATTTTGGTATTTTTTCCTCAGTTGAATAGATGGCCTGAATTAAACTCCAGTCTGTATGTTCCCACTGAGAAGTGGTTATTCTTTTCTCTTTTCCCCCCCTCTGTGCCCTCCTCTCTTTGTTCCTACAGGTTTATGATTGCAACAATCCAGACACATTTCAAAACTGGTTTCAGAGTAGCACAGAATGGGCAGGCGGCTGCTGTCCTTAGTGCTACCAGAATTCACTCACTAATCCTGGGGTTGCTTTAGTGAAATCCTGATCATCTGGCTTTCTCTGGTGGCTCCCAGAAACCTAATTGCATAGGTTCACATGAAGCGAATTCCTGACATTGGCCACTATTATTTTTAACCACGTTTTCATGGGTGAGAAATATATTTTAGACCTCTTTAGGCGCTGAGCCTAGTTCTATTTTCCTTCATCCCTGAGGAGATGTTTTTGTTCCTCTGTTGTATTAAGAAGACAAACTCCCACTTACTTTTACCTATATTGAGATTAGAAACTTAGAATGCCAGGTGGAGGGTCCAGGTCTCTTACTGTTTGAATTTTAAAGGTAGTTAAATCTTATAACTACATAAAGACTATTGATATTATGTGTTCAGAACAGAGTGGGTAGGAGCAAATTTAAAGGAAAACTTAAGGCAAATTTTAAAATGTTAAGTATAGATGTAAACATCACATTAAAGATCATCGAAATCAAGAGATCTGTTGCTGCCCTAAAGTTCTTCGCCTGCGCCTTCTCTTTTTATTTATAATTGAAGGGTGTTTTTATTGTTATAAAATATTTTATTATATCAAGGATAAGCAAACTATGGTCAAGTCCAGGATCAAGTCCAGACCACCTCTTATTTTTTATAAATAAAGTTTTATTGGAGCCCATAGATTTTGTTTAAAAATTGTTTATAGCTGCTTCTATGCTAAAATAGCAATATTGAGTACTTGTGATAGAGGTCATATGGCTCAGAAAGCTAAAAATATTATCTTGCCTTTTCAGGAAAAAAATTATTGGTCCCTTCCTTACATGATCGCAGTATAATGTTTTATCCATTCTAATGTTGCT
This sequence comes from Galagoides demidoff, assembly GCA_963574575.1. Taxonomy (NCBI): domain Eukaryota; kingdom Metazoa; phylum Chordata; class Mammalia; order Primates; family Galagidae; genus Galagoides; species Galagoides demidoff. The sequence continues at coordinate 12,698 of CAUYQV010079889.1, forward strand.
AGAGATGCAGATTCTTATTAATTTCTGATATCTCAAGAAGTACTGCTATGAACATTCATCTATGGTTCTTTAGGATCACACATTTCTAAGTCTCTACACAGATATATTTAGGAAAAAATGATTAGGTTTGGGGTACACAAACCTCATAAGACAATGCAAAGTTTTCCCAAATTATGGTACCACTTTGCATTTCCACTATTAGTATGCTGAGGTGATCTTTATTTTACATCCTTAGCGAGAGTAAATATTACCATACCTTTACATTTAGCCATTTTAATGAATATGTAGTTTTACTGTGCATTTTCCTGCTGTTGCTTTTCTTACATTTATTGGTCATTTCAGCATCCTCTTTTGTAAAGTCTCTATTCAAATCTCTTATGCACTTCTCATCTAAGTTGTTCTTTTGCTTCCAAATGTTGAGTATCCAAATTATTTGTTAGTGTGTATGTGTGTGTGTGTATATATATATATTTATATGTGCCAAATACGGGGTCTTCTATTTTTCTTCTGGCTTTTTATTCTTTCAAATTTATAATTTTAATATGATGGAACTGATTAAGATTTAAGGTTATTGGCCAGGGAAAGTGGCTCATGTCTGTGATCCTAGCACTCTGGAAGGCCAAGGTAGGAAGATCACTTGAGCTTAGGAGTTTGAGACCATCCTAAGCTAAAGCAAGACCCTGCCTCTACTAAAAATAGAAAAACTAGCTAGGTGTTGTGGTGGGGGCCTATAGTCCCTGCTACTCAGGAAGTTGAGGCAAGAGGATTGCTCAAGCCCAAGAGTTTGAATGTTCCTATAAGCTATGATACCATGGTACTCTACCCAAGGAGACAGAACAAGACTCTGTCTCAAAAAAAGAAAACAAACCAACAAGAAACCCCAAAGAACCCAAGATTTAAGAGTATTATATTCTATTTACTTTCTGTTTAAAAATATTTCTCTATCTCAAGGATCTTAAAACATTCTCCTATACCATTGTTTAGTTCTAGAACTTATATTGCTTCACATTATTCACAATTTATTAAAAGCCAAAACTTTCTCTCACTGCTGAATAAGGCCATATTTGTTAAAAAAAAAAATCCTATAAAAACAAATTCATAAGTGCATTTCTAGTATTAATAGGAAAAGCTCCAAGCTCTGCAAAATCATTTAAATAGCTGTATTTGGAGCCTTATCTGTGTGACCAGCAGTCCAGAACACATGACCTACAGACGTCAGGTCCCTGTTCCCTGGTTCTGGGTTCCTAGTACCCTTCAGTGCTGGTTGGTGGTACTGAGTCAGTAGAGCAAATGGGCAGACCAAGTGAGTGCTAGCAGAAAAAGTGCCAGAGTTTACTAAAACACAGCATATTCTGGAGAAGGAACGCTCTACTTTTGCCAGTGCAGGAGACCCTGTGTTTAAGCATGAATAGAGAAAGGGTAGTACACTCTCAAAGCTTATAGAGAATGGGCTGCTACATTAAGAAACAGCAACCCCCCATGGTTAGAGTCTGTCTTTTTATGCTAATCCCTCGCAATTTACTAAACTGGGTGCAAAATATTCATAGTTTTTCTTAGAAAAAGATGGAGAGTCCTTAGCAGTGTGTTCCAGCTACTCAGAGGGAAAATGACCGGGCCATTCTTAATGAATGATTCTACAGTGTTCAACCCTGTAACCAGGTTGCATGGTGACTGGGTGCTGATGCTGATGCTGGTCCTGGTGCAGAGCTCTAGCACCTCCTCATCCATCATTCTCAGTATTGGTGGCCTCCTGACTGCTGACTGTGCAGGTTGCCATCCCTATTACCATGGGGACAAATATTGGGACCTTGATCATCAACACCACGGTGGCACTCAGGCAGGAGATCAGAATGAGCTCAGGAGTGCCTTTGCAGGTGCCACCATGCATGACTTCTTCAGCTGGCCCTCTATGCTTGTGCCTTTACCCCTGGAGGCTGCCACTCATTGCACCTAGGTCCTGACCAACCTGGTGGTGGAGACTTTCGACTTCAAGAATGGAGAAGATGACCCAGAACTTCTGAAATTCATCACAGATTCCTTCTCACAGCTCATTATCCAACTGGATAAAAAAAGTTACTAGCCAAATTGCAATGAATGATGAAGATGCTAAAAACAAAGAGTTTGAACAACATATGGTGAAAAACTTTTACCAGCATGATTCAGATGAACATCACCATCCCCTTCCTTGAGAACTGCACCTCCCCCCACCCCACTAGCTCTGTTGGATGGATAGTGTCCACATTTGGACCATCAAGAACTTGACCTACAAAGAAGAGCACATCTTTGCGAATTTCAACCTCCTGGATCTTGCTTTGGGCACCATTCTGCTCATAATCTCCCTGTTGGTCCTCTATAGTTATCTGATCATGATTGTCAAGTTCCTGGGGTCCATGCTCAAAAGACAGGTTACAGTTGTTATTTCCCTTTGCCTGGGTGACTGGTTACCTATCTCCATGGGGGCAGCCATGACCTTCATCATGCTGAGCAGCTATGTTCCCTTCTGGCATGACCCTGCTGATTGGTATTGGTGTGATAAGCATACAGAAGGCATCTCTGCTCACACTGGGCTCCAAAATCAGCACCACCACCACCATCCTGGCTACCTTGGCCAGCCTGGACAATATGCTGTGGAGCTCCTTCCAGGTTCCCCTGGGCTACTTTTTCTTCAATGTCTCCAGAATGTTGCTATTTTACCTGTTCCTGTTCAGTCACCTGCCCATCTGGCTGGCCAAAGAACATGGTTCACCATGTTCTACCTGATCATCCTGATCATCTTCTTCCTGATCCTGCTAATGGTGTTCAGCCACTTGCTGGTCAATTGGCCAGTGCTAGTGGGCATGGGGGTGTCCATCCTCTTCACCCTCCTCTTGGTGGTGTGTCATAAACTCCTGTAGGCATGCTGTCCCCATGTTCTACCTAAGAAGTTCCAGAACTGGAATGTCCTAGCCCTGTGGATGCACCTGCTGACACTCTGGGACAGCCTCATGTCTTTGCTCATCAGTCTCTACCAGAAGTGATACAAGGATCTGGAGAAGGGGCATGAGGTGCAGGGCATCTGCACAGAGGTTCCCCCAGGCCTCTGATGACAAGCTGAGAGCAGAGAGGCCCAGGAAAAGTCAATGCCACAGGCATAAGGACCACCTCTAGCAGCACCACCTTGTAGGGAGTCCAAGGATGTGGGAAGGATCTCAAATCCCACGTGTTCTGCTCCCTCCCCCATCTGCACCCTTCTACCTCCTGGAGATCTGATCTCCATACACTAGTGGAGCTGGCCAGGCCTCCACTTCTTCCTGACGCCCAGTACACCAGCCCACAGGTTGGTGGTCTCTCAGCCTCTGGTCCCTTGGTTTTCCACTCTGGGAAGGCATGGACAACACTGGAGAGAATTAGACAGTGAGCCTGTCTGGACAGATGATCATGTCTGCACTTAACTGGGATGCTCAACAGGACTTTTTCCTCAAACTTAAATCTTCTTCTTTGTTAGGAAGAGGCCCAGAGAGGAGTGTATGGAAGGTTCTCAAAGGTGGATAAAAGTGCATATGTCTGTATGAGCACAGAGCTCAGGCATCTCTCTTATCAAAGTCTGCCTTCAGGCTAGAGTGGTACTCCCAGACAGCCTTGCCCCAGATCCACCAGGTTAGGAGATATAGTGTAATTTTTAGAAACTTGGAGACATCCCCAAGTGTGGGCTTTCCCCTTTTCCCAGTGTTCTCTAATTCCCTGTCAGAGTCCCTCACCTGGGCAGGTGTAGCAGTCCAAGTATTTCACCTGTGTTGTTTTTCCTCAGTTTCCAGGATGGGACCCCACATGAGCTACAGAGAAGTTCAGGATCCACTTTGGCTCACTTTTTGTCTTCCTGAGAGAAGATAGTGTGGCCTTGCTGCTAAGCTGTACAGATAGAGGATAAGGGTAGAGAGTGGTTAGTATTTGGGGGAGGCATTTTGCCCAAAGAACCCAGGTTCTTCTGAACTTGGTTAATATAGAAGCCATACTGACTAATGCTGCTCTCTTGGTTAGATACAAATGATCCCTGTTGTATCTTTTGGGACAAGATATGCAAGTCTTCTAGGTTCCTCCCTGGCACCACTCACCTGGAATCCAGGTCTATCTGTGGGTGGAACAGGTCTCCACCCCTTCTGCCTCTTCTCACTGTGTCACATGACTTTCTAGGTCAGACATAGTGCTCAACTTCCTTCTAATTATTCACTCATCCACTGGAATCTCTTTCCAAACATTTTTCCAATTGGTTTGGTTTTCTGCCCACTGTCTGTTCTTGCACCTGTAAATCTCCAGAACTTTCTCAGAGGGGAAAGAGCCAGGCTTGTCCAGGGACCTTTCAGTATAGTTGAGAGTGCATGTCTGAGTCAAAGGAGGGTGTCCCTGCTTGTCCCAGATGCCTTCTCTGTGCCTTCTAGAGCTCATCTTAGTCACACCTCTGCCAATGACCCTCTATCATACCATTTCCCCCCAGTCAGGGGCAGGGAGCTGCAGCTTTACGGAGGGAAAGGCAGTGAGCCAGGTTCTATGACCACACCCTCTCTGATCCCACCCACCCCCCACCCCCCGTGACCATGCCCCCTTCATGACCACACATCCTCCAGCCTCCTTTTGTCTTAACAGGTTGGGGCATCTGACTTAACCCTCCTGGACCTCCTACCATGTACTTACCACTTTCCAAATAGAGTCAGTTATATTCTATATTTATAATCACACATCTGTACAGCCTTTGACCTAAGTTACATGGTAAATGATCAGGGGATTTGTGCCTATAGCACTGTCATTTGGAAATAAGTTGGGGTTCTTCTATAAAATGTAATGATAGATTGGGCAGTGCCTGTGGTTCAAAGGAGTAGGGCACTGGCCCAATATGCTGGAGGTGGCAGGTTCAAACTCAGCCCTAGGCAAAAACTACAAAAAAAAAAAGTAATGATAGATCACCTTTGTATATCTTGTGTTACTGCCTTAGGAACCCACCTCTGTGGCCAGACTCACACCCACATTCTGTGAACAAGTTGTTTCAACCTGGGCAGGGGCTGTGGCCATCTTGGCAGTCTGACAATTTTTAAAAATTGAATCCTTGTGTTTTCATCAATTGTATTTATTTACTGGTTATGGGGAGACACAAATAAAGATGATCAACCCCCCCGAAATGCCAAACTGTCCCCCTTTCTATCCTTGTAAGGGAATTTCCAAGGGTTGCCATGGTATTTAAAAACTGGTGAGTGTGATTTTTGCTATATTAATGAGGGCAGATCATTTAGGTATACTGTTATCTCAACCGTGCTCATGCTTCAAAGACCCTTTATATAGGCTCTGACCCTATCTGCACTTTGTGGTTTCTCTGCCTCTTTCTGATTGGTCAGTCCTTGGAAACCCCCTTTGGTAAACCAAACATCTGGTCAGTCCTTGGGGACCCTCTGACACATCACCTGTTCCTTAAGCCCCCTCTGGTGAAATTTTTCCTCCTATTATAGACATAGCACCTCCTAGTGTCATCTGTTTTTCAAAGGAAACTCCCTCTTTCTTATTCCTACCTAACAAGGTTGTGAGAAAAAGTGCCCAAGGCAGCTGGGTTAGCGTTTGGTTTTATGCATTCATGGAAACAAGAATCCCATGTAAATTCATAAATTAATACAGGGCAGGTGTGCACTGATTTGGCCACAAGAAATGAGGCATCTCAAAATGGGGAGCAGGGGACTTGCAGATTGTAGGTGGGTTTAAAGATTCTTAGACTTGTAATTGGTTAAATAAATAAAGCTTTGTCTAAAGTATTGGACTGTTTTAAGCTAAGATAATGAAGTCTATTAATCAGAGACAAGCCACTGGACATTTTCTGAGACTCAGGTGATCTGTTAAGTAAATTGATGATCTGCACATATGGTTTAAGCTCTGGCTTGTGTCCTGTTAATAATTTAGTACCTTATTGTTACAAAAAGTAACTCCAAGGGAGAGGATGTAAGGAGGTATGTCTGACCTCCTTTCAACTCATAGCCAGCAACTTAAAGATTTTGGGGGGATATTCTTGGCCAAGAGGGGTCCATTCAGTTGACTAAGAGCTTAAGATTTTATTTTATTTTACACTAGGGCCTTATAATTTGTTCCAATACTACCTTGTCTTAAGCTCTGATATCTTATGACTTCTTCTTCAAGATTATCTTGAATATTCTTGAGATTTTATCTTTCTGTAATTTTAGACTTAGTTTTTTAGTTTACACACACATGTGCAGAGATACTAAGCCTGTTATGATTTTAATGTGAACCTTTATAAATTTGAGAATTTTTTTATTAACCTTTTTGCTTTAGCTTCTGAGAAACTCTGAATAAAGTTTTTGATTAAACATTAATTTGCATATTTGTTTGAACTTTCTCTCTATCCTTGTCCTTTGTTTCCATTTTTGCGTGTTTCCTTAGAATTGCCTCAATTTGTGTTTAAAGGGAAGTAAGGCATGTAGGCAATTTAAAATTGGAGCAGAGTGGTATGGTTGTAACTCAATGCCATCCTTCTTTATCTGATTAGGATAACAGAAAAAGGAAAAAACAAACCTGTGCAACTTGGAAAATACAGGTATAATTTTTGGATCCAACCCAAAGAAATCCTAATTTCAGTAGGCTTGAAATTTGACACCATTATTTTCTTAAGTTTATAGCAGGTGTTTTTAACAGGTAAGTCTGGTTGAGAATGGCTGGGTAAAGGCATTGTATAGAGAAAAAGGCTTCTTTCAATCCTGATAGCAGCATCCTCTCTAGCCTCAAAACATACACTGAGTCTTCTATTTGGAGTCACAGTAAATTAATTTCCAAATAAATGAATCATGAGCATACATGCCGAATCTCTGTGTACCATCATAAAATTCTGCCACCCTATGGAGATGATCTGATGTGAACACAGCAGTTTAGGCATGTGTGTTCTTCATTTTTTGGTGCATGAATATAATCCTCACAAATAAATACAAACCTTGATGAACAGTGTGATATGTGTCTGTTCTCACTGAACAAACATAGAAGAAATATGTCATACTAAATTAATGAATAAAAAAGCAATATATATATATATGCATATGTATAGCAACCCCATACATTTCCAAATATGTATTTTAAACCCTATTCCCTTCCGTCTTAACTGCAGACATAACAACATGGTGAAAAAAAAAACCCTCAAAGTATTTTAAATGCATTTTTTAAGTAAAGGAATATCTGTCGGTTTCATGTATCATCTAATTGGGACACTACCTTTTACAATTTCATCTCTTTAAGCAGTCTATAAATTAAGCAATTATTTCTATTTAAAAAATGAAAATATTGAAATCAGATAACTCAGTAAAAACTTGTATTCACTGAATGAATAGGAGCAGAATCTGGATTTAAATCCTGGTTTTGGTCTTGGTATGTGGTCCTCACATCAGATTCTTTCCACTGACTCCAATGCCAAAAGGACCTTGGTGTTGAAGGTGTAACAGATGGGAATAGATCTATGATCCTAGAAAAATCACTTCACTGTGGGATAAAACAAATGCACTGCAATGTCACTTTCACTAATAATCATTCAGTTATCGGGGAATGATCATCGTGGCTTCACTTTCTAATTTGAAAACAATTAACAACTTTAAACAAGTACATTTAAAGATCACATTCAAGTAAAATATTTGCATGAAGAACTAAAGTTTCTACTTACCAAACAAAAGTACTATGCCTTGCTTTACTATTTTATCTTTTCAACAAAAAGTAAAATTTGAATTGGTCACAAAGAATGACAGAGTAAAAGTCACTCGTGCTCTGTTTGTTCCTCTTTAGAGTTAAATGCCTTCTAGTTTATTTTGACTCTGTTGTTTAAACATGAAGAACATGCAGTCCTACAGGCTTTGGAGACATGAACCACAGTCTGATGAGCTGTGTTCTAAGTGAGTTCAAGTGTGTCCAAATCCTCATCAACTCACTCTCAAAACAGACATCTGCAGCTGAGTCTGTGTGTGTTAAGGCCAACTGTGTAATTGGGAGTTGTTAAAGTAATTTTCATGTAGGACACAATTTTTATTAAAGAATAAGTAGTAAAATTGTGCTCATTTGATGCAGACATTTATAATACCAGAATTCAGTAGTAATTGAAACAAATGCTTAGAAGTTAGAACAAAAAAAAATTATTTCCAACAAGGAATATTTTATCTTTTACATTGTTTTTATTTGGTAAAGTATGGCAATTATTAGAAATAGGTTGATTTTAGGTCAGCATTATTTGTTTTTAATTATTTATAGATAATGCACAGCTTTACTGCATACATGATGGGTAGGTCACTTCACCTTCATAGCCTACCTCTACCAACAGTACTTTTTCTGTAACTGTTGTGCCAATTTGAGAGACCCAGAAGAAAAGACATATTCCTGCATAGAACACCTTCAAAGAAGCTAAGCAGAGATGCTAACGGCACATGACACATGACCAGGTTAAGCAAAAATGGGTCCAGGCTTCCTTGAAAAATCTGGAAGGTAGAGTGTATCACCCAAAGAATCTATGAATGAATATCAGACTGAATACCTGCACCCTGTACTCCAGGAGAAGATGAGGCATCCAGTCTGAAAGGAAAAAGCAAGTAATAAGGCTAAGGATGATCCAGAGACAAATCCTCTCTCTCCATGGAGGCTCTGGGGCTAACCTAGCTGGGTATTGGCTGAGTAATCAGAGCTGAGATTTGGAGAGACACCCATAAAAGCACAGGACACGGACTTCACAAGCACTTCCATGGAGGGAAAGCCAGGTAGACACAGAAAACAGGGCTTTCTAACAAATGCCAGCAGAATGGCAGCATGGATTAGTAAAGTGATCATAACATAAGGTTTCAAGCACAGCCAAGCTTAAATTCTAGCTATTCGTCAAGAGCTATCTATATTCCTTTGGCCTGTTTACTTAACCACTCTTTACCATTAAAGTCTTCACTAGCAAAATGGAATAATAATACCAAATGTTTCTGAATTTTCATGAATCTAAGAGAAGAATATATTCAAACCCTCATGTGTACTCAGAAAATGTTTCCTATCTAACTGTGGCAGCAGTAAGAATATGTATAGAGGGCCAGAGGTAGACCCACAGGAAGAGCCCAAACTCATGACTGCAGAGCTGGGAGAAGTTGGAAGCCAAAAGATGGCTGCCCCTGAGTGAACATCTTTTCTGCTGAAAGCCTAGGACCAATGTCAGAAGAGTAGATTCCAGCTCTGCCTTTGACACAGGCTGGCTATGGGACTGCTGATTAGTCACTTCTCTTTTCTGGGCCTTCCTCAATTTCTTCTAGAAGAATGTTAGTGTTACTGGGCCATCTTGAACCAGCCATTTTATTATGCAGAATATTTTGATCCAGAAAATTTAAGTGATTGTTGTCTCTGTGTTTAAGCTAAAAGCATCATCTCTTTTGTTTGTTTTCCCTTATCACATTCCCAACCTTTTTCACTTCTGATCCCATACTCTTGTCACCCCTGGATCCTCTATGACTGCTCACCCTTCCATCCATCCAGGTAAGTTTCAAAGATTGCATGAAACTGTGTGAAGGGCTCAGTAGATAGTAATGGGGGGAAAAAATGACAGTACAAAAGACTCATTTCCTAGACTGTATTTTCCTTACGTAGGGGAATTGGACTTTTCCCAAGTGGACAGCCCTCAGGGATAGAGAAAGCTCAAAAATATAATTAGGATGTTTGCTGCACATATTACTTGGTAGTACAAAATCACACACACCAAATACTTATTTTTAATGTCCCCAAATAATAGAGTTGTTGAGATTTCCCTGGCTTTGTTCTCCATCTGTTCATTTAATCATTAATTTACTCAATGAACATTCATTTAGTGCCCATTATATTCTGGGTGCTGTTTAGATATTGGGGATAAAGCAAGAAATCAACAGAGGAGAAAGAAAATAAGCAAAAAAGAGGTAACTACCTATAACATGTGACAGGGTTCCAGAAAAAAATAAAGCAGGGCAAATAGTCAGCTATTGCTGCTTTAATAAGGCTGCATAATATCTCCATAATTCAGTCATTTATATTAACAAATGTGATTTACTTTGCACATAGGCCTGTCATTGGCTGGAGTGAGTCACTTAGGTTGTGCTCAGATTTAGATCTGCTCTAATTGTGTCACATCCTCCTTGTACTAGTAGCCAGCAGAGCATAATATCCTCATGTAGAATTACAGGAACGCAAGAAGGTTAATGGAAAGTCACTTTGCTTCTTAAGTCTTGGGCAAGGCTGTGTCACACTCTCACATGGGGCCCACAGTCTATGGGCCAAGCCAAGCCACACAGGCAAGCCCAAGATTAATTGTGATATGAGGTGAGTTTGCAATTCCACAGTGGGTGAAATTGCAAACTCATATGGTAAAGGCATAGATGCATTATTGTATTCAGGGGACAAGTAAAGAAGTGAAGATAGCAAAGCAATCTAACCCACAAGGAAAGAATCAGGGGGTGTGTCAGGGTAAGGACCATGGCATTTTGTATACAGTGGTCAGACTAATAGAAGTCATACGAGCAGGTATCTTGAGAAGGTAAGCTGTGTAAATACTTGAGAAGAGAGTATTCCAGACAGAGCAACAGCTGGTGCAGCTCATTTGTGAAGTCAGCCTGGCTGGAGCCATGTCTGAGCTAGAGAGACAGAGGAGATAAAATCCAAGATATGTTTGTGGGGATGTGGTGGGAATCTGGGACAAATAAGACAAGACCTTATAAAGGTTACAGTCTTTACTCTGAGTTAAGTGGGAAAACACTGGAAGGCTGTGGGAAGAAGAATTTTAAGTGGTAATAATATAACTGATGACTGTATGCAGGGAAAGAAAGCTTGGTCCATAGTGGTGGGAAATGATGAGGCACTGTATATATTTTGAAGGCAAATCTCTTCTAAGATGCAGAAAGTTGCATTGCCAATAATTGAGATTGGGAATATTGTTACCCATGACATGTAGGAAATCTAACTCTCATTGATGGGGATAGGGACCACTTTTCTCCTGCTCTGCAATGCTGAGAAGTCTTTATCCAAACAATGTGACTATCAAAATAAAATGCTATTTTGGTCTATATACTTCTACTTAAACCTAATCCCTACATCATATCAGCTAGAATTATGTTCACATTAACTTATGTTGTACTTTGATTTTAAAAGTCACGGGTAAAGTATTCTAGAAATAAATAATTCATGGAAACTACATCATGAAGCTAATTCTAACCAATAGCGTGTCATTAAAATACAAATGTGAAAATAGCTTAATTTAAGTTTTTAATTAACTCTTCAGAAGTAATAGCTGACAATTGTCCTTGATCAGGTCAAATGCTATTCTTAAATGCCTGGGAGTTTTTAAGTCTTTAATGGAAATCAATGCACCGAACTTTTTGAAATGTATTACTTTTTTTTAAAATATACACTTCATCTCGTTCGCTTAATTATTGTGTTAAGACATTTATACTCTATACTAATAGATCTGAAATGTACCCTTGCATTATGCACCACAGGTGTGATCCCACCATTCACCCTTCCTCAATCTGACCTCCACACTCCCCTCTCAGTCCCCCTCCTCCCTCCTTCATCTTGGGCCATAGCTGTGATCTATTCTTCATATGAAAGTGTGAGTGATTATAAATTGGTTTCATAATAGTCCTGAGTACATTGGATATTTTTTCTTCCATTCTTGAAATATTTTACTAAGTAGGATATGTTCCAGGTCCATCCATGGAAAATGTAAAAGAGGTAAAGTCTCTATCTTTTTTAAGGCTGCATAATATTCCTTGGTATATATACACCACAATTTATTAATCCATTCATGGGTCAATGGGCACTTGGGCTTCTTCCATGACTTGGCTACTATGAATTGAGCTGCAATGAACAATCTGGTGCAAATATCTTTGTTATAAAGTGATTTTGGGTCTTTTGGATATACACCTAGTAGAGGAATTGCAGGATCGGATCAAATGGCAGGTCGATCCCTGAGTATTCTTCATACGTCTTTCCAAAAGGGATGTGTTAGCTTGCATTCCCACCAACAGTGCAAAAGTGTCCCCTTTTCTCCACATCCACGCCAACGTATGTAGTTTTGGGATTTTGTTATGTGAGCCACTCTTAGGGGAGTTAGATGATGTGTCAAAGTGGTTTTGATTTGCTTTTCTCTGATGATTAAAGATGATGAGCATTTTTTCATGTGTCTGCAACCCGTGTGGCCCACGGCCAATATTACTTTTATTTTTGAGTCAGTTTTTAATGAGAACCAGGACTTAAAAATAACTTCTAAAGCACTCTTTGGCTAGAATTGTCTCCTTTTTCTCCCAATAAATTCACAATGAACATTTACCACCCAGGTATTTTACCCTACAGTCTCCAGCCCCTGTTGGCCAATTTGCTTTCCTTTTCTCTTTGTGTCTATACACTGCTCCATCTTTAAAGGGTCAGCATAAATCCCACTTCCTACATTCAGTGACCCTGCCTCCAGCCCACACTGACCTCATATACTTCAATGAGATATTTTGTGGGTACATTGTTATTTTTCATGTAAGATTGCAATATGCTTAGAATGGTAAGCAACTATTTGAAGAAAACAAGTATTTAGTTGTCGCCTTTCCTTTCTTTTTTGGTATCCTTATTTCTAATAATTCTTGGAATGAGGATCCAAAAGTAGAAACAAGACAAGTTTCTGATCCTTGTGGATACTAGTTGTCTTCCACAGGAATATTCACATATGCCAAGAGACAGTCACTGTCATCTCAGGGAAGGACTTTATCTGTCCTTTTTCCAAGCCTCTGTGTCACATCAGGGCCATTAGGTGGAGGAGGCAGGTGTAGAAAAGCAGATCTTGCCTCTCCACACCTAGCTGTGAGAGCTGCAAGGCTCATTATATCTGGGAATTTGAATTGGATATGAGATTAAAGTTTATAAGAGAGCTACAGCCAATTTTAAGAAGCAACAACTCTTACAATATGAACTCAGGATGATATTTTGTTTGGGAAACCCACTACACGGTGATAAAAAAGATTTTGACATAAAGCATTTAGTGGTATTGATCAGGACAAATAAAAACATTTTATGCTTATAGCCCAATAACTTGAGTTCTTTTATTAAATCAGCTATTTTCTGAATCTAGTGAATTTCTTCAGAAAGAGGAATAATAACACCAGCTTTGCAGGGCTGTTAAAAAGTATTACGATCTGGTGGCTAATCACAGTGATCGGGAAATGCTGCCTCCCCAACCCAAGCAGCCTCCAGGTCAGACATAAGCAATGAGGTGGGATTGTTCCTACAGCCGACATTTGTGATGTGCATATGTTTAGTAAATAAATATTTACTTCTCATGCGTTGTCCTTTCTTGTAGTGTTCCTATAAGCTGTTCTAACCCTAAGGGGACACTCGCTTGGTCTGGTACTAAAGGAAAACTGTACACCTGTCTTTCCAGTGATAATCTTTGTTCTCAACTGTCTGCATCAATACCTCACACTTCCCCACTTCCCTCCTATACCACCTGTACTCTCAGCTTCCTGGGTCATTATTTGTCTTCAAGTTTCAGGTCTTCATCTTCTTTTCCCCTTGACAGTGACTTCCACCAAAAACCTATGGCTTTTCTTCCATGATCACGCAGGTTGTTTCTAGTGGTCTTACATAGCATTAAGTTAAACATTGTTCAGTTCTTTCCAACAAAGCACATCCACCAGTTCTGTCCAGGCTTCTCAGAATGTAACTGGTTAGAAATCACTTTTCCATATGTTCACATGTAGCAAATTCTCTCATACACATTGTTGAGAGAAGATTATAGTCTCAACTCTCACACTGAACATGTGGCTTGCTACTTATAATCCATTTGTGATTATGCCAAAAGCTAAAAGCCTATAGGTTTTAAACATGTAAACATAAAGAGCGAACACCAATTTTATAACATTAATAGAATGGTAAATAAGGTCATTCCTTCTTGTTATAAATAAATTAAAACAAAACCATGAGAAAATGACATTGTCTTTAGCCTTCAACATTCTTTCTCCTCAATACTTGCTTGGCAATGGTATATATTTATTTCTCAGATTCAAACATGGCTGCCCTCTTATTATTTTTTTTTTTTTTTTGAGACGGAGCCTCAAGCTATCCCCCTGGGTAGAGTGCCATGGCATCACAGCTCATTGCAACCTCCAACTCCTAGGCTCAAGCGAGTCTCCTGCCTCTGCCTCTTAAATAGCTGGGACCATAGGCACCCGCCACAACGCCCGGCCATTTTTTGGTTGCAGCCATCATTGTTGTTTGGCGGGCCCGGGCTGGGGATTCGAACCCACCACC
>CAUYQV010079892.1:0-21165 GCA_963574575.1 Galagoides demidoff
CTGAATACAGGGAGGCCCTGAACATATAGGGGGACTTGAATACAGGGGGCCTGAACACAGGGGGGCCTGAACATATAGGGGGACCTGAACACAGGGGGGCCCTGAACACATGGGAGCCTGAACATATAGGGGTCCCTGAACATGGGGGTCCTTAACATATAGGGGGACCTGAATACAGGGGGGCCTGAACACAGGAGGGCCCTGAACACATGGGGGGCTGAACATCTAGGGGGCCCTGAACACATGGGGGCCCTGAACACAGGGGTCCTGAACACACGGGGTGTCCTGATCACAGAGGGGTCCTGAACACAGCTCTCAAAGGACACACGTGGGCAACAACAAGCATACGACTGTCCTGGTCATAGGACACCCAAGGCCACAAGGGCAGGCCGGACACCCTCACCCTGACACTCCATCTAACTTCAGGGATTCTCAGAACTGTATGAGCCCTGAGGAAATGACATAGCTGGTTCCATGCCAGCTGGTCTCTAGTAGGACAGAACCCTCAACCTGAGACCCCACAGGGTTCAAGGGAGAGCATAATCCCAGGCTACCAGTTCTGCCCAAAGCCCAAATAGCTCATCCCTCCACCGGGAAGTGTGTCCTCACGTCCCAGACATACTGATTCAGCTCTGCCCCAGAGTGCCCAGCACGCCCTGCATTGTGTTCCAGTAGGCTTTGTCTGTGTACCTGTGTTCCCTGTTGGCAGGGGCTGAGCCTTGCTCATTCCTTGCTCCAGCATGGGCCTGGCAAAAGGTGCTCCCCAGAGAGATAAACAGAAGCACTTCAGGGAGAGACCAGGGGGCTGCCCTGGCCAATTAAAAACCTATTTTACTCTCAGGGGAAGGAAGGAGCCTCCATAAACCTCACTGGGGCCCCTGGTTCAAAGTAATCAGACTTATAAAAAGCCATGTGCTTTAGCCCTTAGAGATAGATTGTAAGGAAAAGATGAAACTTAAAATAGAAGTTCAAATTCTTCTCTTTAGCAAAGCTGCTGAAAGGATGCTGATTTCGGAGGGGTACCGAGAAGGCAAAGAGGACCATGCAGAATGCCGGGCCCATCCCCCAGGCTGGCCCACACCCAGATGGAGGTGCAGAACAAACCCAGAGGTTACAAAGCCACTACGGACATAGTCGGCTTCCATTCTAAGGGTAAGTCGTAGCTTTACTTCACAACAACGTAAAGCAAAAGCAAAAAATTCACCCTCAGACTCATGACTTTAGTTTGAAATAAGCAGAGGTCAGTTTTTAGCTTTGGAGTTCCTCAGCCTCTCCTGCCAACACGTAACTCAGCAGCCAAACTTAACAAGGCCATACAACCAAGAATACAAGTTCTTACAGGACAGAGGCTCAGATCCCAAAATGCTGGAAACACAATCGCCAGCTCACCATTCATTAGCTCACTGAGCACTGGTATTTAATAGCTATAGCTTTTGTCATGCAAGCATAGGAGGGCAGAAAGAGTTATTTTATCCTCTCTGCTTGCCTGAAAGGTACATTGTTCTTGACGGTAATCGGGGTTACTTAAAATGCCCACAGTAGTTTCAGAGAGAATTCCCAAGTGGCTGAAAACAAAGGAGAGTCAGAAATTGAATTTATTTTGCTTCTTCCCTGAGCTGCCCTGAGAGTCATAAAACAGAGTGGCATGAATCTCACTGCTCAGATCACTAGAATCAGTGATCCCTCCAAAAAAATAAATAAATAAATAAATAAATAAAGGACAGTGAGTTGAGAGTGGGAACAAGAATGAACTGAAGAGACTATTCACATTCGTCAACTATTTCTGACACATTTTTCAGGTTTTTATCATGAAAAATTTCAAACATAGGCTAAACACACAGCATCCACTATCAATGTGCGCTCAATTCTCATTTCCTCATCCTCAATACATCTATAAACTCCCTTCCTGATCCATTTTTTCCAGGTTATTTTAAAGCAAACCTAAGACAAAATCATCCCATCTATAAATATTTTAATGTCTTAGTCTAAAAAAGACTGATTCTTTCATAAACTACAACTTTGATAATAGTTATCAAAAAAGTATACAATCAATCGTCAGGATGCTGCTTTTTGTCTGTTGCTCCTGTGGAGGGGGTGTATGCCCAGAAAACCTGAAAAAGGAGGCTTTTGTGGATAATAAGGACAAGTAATATCATCAGTGGCTAATATATACTGAATGTTCATCAAATGCCAAGTGCTTTATTCATATTATTTTGTCCTCAAAATAACCCCATGAAGTAGGCTGTAACCCAAGGTCATATAGCTTATAAGTCAAGATTCAGACTTAGTTCCGTTCACCTACAGGGCCCGGGCTGGTTACCTGCCACAGCAGGCACAATCCCTTCAGTGCAGTCACTGGACAAAAACCTGAGACTGGTTCCCTGGAAGGGCTTCACTGATTGAAACAAGAACCATCTGACAGAATCAATAAAAATCCTGAGCTAGCACTATGACAAAGGGACGTTTTATGCATGTTATTTACCATGACATACATGATCAAAATTCTTCAAACAAACTTTTTTATTTGGCTTTAGTTCTTAGCTTGTGCATGAGGAAAGAGTTCAATAGACTTTACAGAGTCCTTGAGAATACAGGAGGAGAGAGATGTGCATAGCAAATATCTCTTAAGTCAGCGGTTCTCAACCTGGGGGTCACGACCCCTTGTAACAATGAAAATATGTCGCGGCATCAGGAAGGTTGAGAAACACTAAGGTTTGTGGCCTTCTAAGGAGACGAGGCTGGTGTGTGGGCAAATGTTAAGAGGTGGTATTTGCCAAGAGAACAAATTTGGATTATGATATTAATTTCAAAACAAAACCATTTAGGGCCAGCTTGTGTTTTGATTGCTTGGGTTTATACTTGAAATTTTTTCAAAGCAAGGCTGACCGTATTAAGTTGGTAAAAGAATTTGTATAAGTCACTGAAAAGCTGAAAGCCTAAAATTTGGTTTCTTTCTTTCTTTTTTTTCAATTGTTTGTGATTCATGGAGGGTAAAAAGAATTAGGTTGCACTGATTGCATTTGTTAGATAAAGTCCCTCTTATGATTCTAAAATTTGGTTACAGTGAGAGTAACACAGTAGTGCCATTGATGTGTCACCTGACATGAGACATTCACCCCTTTACCTAAGCAAGTCTCAAAGCATCGTTCACGGGCTGGCAGCGTGCAAAGGGCCCAAGATAGATCATGAGCATTCCTGCCCTCAAGGAAATTGAAGTCTAGTAAGGGAGGCAGACGGATCATACACAACTGAAGTCACGGGTCTGAACTGTGCTGCGTGCAGTGCAGAGGCAACATGGAAACGCTTAACGGGAAGGCCAGACCCTGCCCTGGCTGAATATTTCCCAGGACAGCGATATTTGAGCTGAGCTGTGAAGATTGTTGGCCAAGTGAAGAGAGAGGAAGACTGGGAGGCAAGGGTGAGGAGGACTACGGGCAGGGGAATAAAGGTGAGGGTGGAGGACGTGGCTGTGAAGGAGGCAGGATCTGAGAGGAAAGAGAAATAAACCGCAGAGAAGCCTTACAGAGGAGAGGGAGGGCACTGGGTTTACAAGACCCCAGGTAGATGTGGAGGACAGACAGAGAATGAGCAAGAACAGACCACTCGGCAAGCCACTGGAGTGTCCAGCAGAGACGGGGTGGTGCCCCAGACTAGGGTGAGGGCAGTAGCGTAAGGAGAACTGGAAGGCTGGAGAACTAGGAGGAAAGGCAATGGAATTTAGCAATGGAAAGGCGCAGAGAAGGAGGAACCAGCAGGTCTGGGTCACACAATTTATTTTGGATGTATTGAGCTATTTTTCAGACATGCAAGTGGAGATGGTTTAACAGACAGCTGGGTATACTTGGCTGCAAGTCAAAGGAAAGGCTGGGCCAGAGCTATAAATTTGAGAGTCACTGCCTGGGTGTGGGCAAGTTCACCTGGGGAGAAGGAATGAGGTGAGGAAGAGAGGGCTGGGACTGAGTCCTGCCTGGGAAGAGGGTCGCCTGAGGACAAGGAGACTGCAAACACAGTGATAAGTTGTACTCAGAGGAGGAGAGCAGAGCTGAGTGCCCAGGAGAGCGGGACCAAACTGTCTGCCTCTGTGGGTTACCTATAGTCCTATTAAGGTTTTAAAAAATTAGAAAACATCAACCATATACCTTTAAAATCTCATCCAATGGATTCTTTCTAGGTGAAATTCTCAGTCTCTGCCATAGGCTGTGATGCTCTTGTGGGTGTAAACTTCCCACCTCATTTTACAAAGATGTTTGCTGCTGCATCGCACATCAACAAAATTTGGGAACAAGCTAAATTGTGTTAATAGTGAATGGCAAAATAAATTATAGTATTTCTATGACAGAATTTTATGAAAACTTTCAAAGATTCGTGAAGGACTAAAAATGTCAGGAAGTGTTTGTAACAGAATTTTTATGTCTTTAATCGTTCTTGAAAAAAATTATAGAGAAAATGATGATAGGTTCATACTGCTCTAACCTTTTCTTTTGAATGCCATATTGACACATAGTACAGTAACCTAGTTTTTCCACTTACCAAATGTCTTGGACACATTTGGGCATCCTCCATAGCTGTAATGGTCATATACAGTCCCATCATTAAGAAGTACCAGAATTTAGTCAGTGCTGCTCCAGGTACATTCAGGTTTTTTTTTTAATGTTTTGTAATTTCAAACAATGGAGTAATGAACACTATTTGTACATCTGCATGAGTGTCTATTCAGGACACATTTTTTAGAAGAAGTGCTGTGCCAAAAGCCTAAATGCCTAAAATAAACAGAGGTGGAGAAATGATGCTCCCCAAAGTTCACACCACTTTACAGCCCACCAGTAGTGTATGGAAGTATCCATTTTTCTGGCTTCCTATTCAGGCCATCCTTAAAATTTTCACCAACCTGCTAGTCACAAATGATCTCATTGTTTCAACTTCACTTCTTGATTACAAATGAGACTAAGCTTTAAGACAAAGGCTGATATGTTTAAAGACTATTTGTATTTTTTCTTGTCTATTCACATGTTTTACCCATTTAAAAATTTGAGTTTTTTTTTAATTTTTAAAAAGCTCATTACATATTATGAATAGCAACGATTTGTTATATTGGT
Organism: Galagoides demidoff; assembly: GCA_963574575.1. NCBI lineage: Eukaryota > Metazoa > Chordata > Mammalia > Primates > Galagidae > Galagoides > Galagoides demidoff. The sequence continues at coordinate 5,097 of CAUYQV010079892.1, forward strand.
TGTAAATATTATTTCTCAGTTTGTTTTTAAGGCTTTTATGGTAACTTTCATATTTCTATATCGATGAATCTTTCCTTTACAGTTTCTAAGTTTCATGACTTACTTATAGGCTGTTAATAATTCTGAGAGAAAGGATACAAACTTCTATTGTCAATGTTCTCTTAGTTTTCTCAGAGGGATGAAGGGAAACAAATTAGGAGGGAAAAAGGAAAAAAGGGAAAAAATAAAAGTCTAGGGTGGCGCCTGTGGCTCAAAGGAGTAGGGCATCAGCCCCATATGCCAGAGGTGGCAGGTTCAAACCCAGCCCTGCCAAATACTGCAAAAAAAATAAATAAATAAAAAGAAAAGATAAAAGTCTATTTCTGGGTGATACATTTAGGAGTGATTTTTATTTGTTATGGATTTTCTAAATTTCATATAGAAAGCATGTATACTTTGATAACCAGGAAAGAACTCATTAAAATATGTTTATATGTTCCAGCTTTAATCCTTTTCTTTGGTTGCTATGCTATTTAAGGCCACAATTCCCAAGGAAGATGTGTAGGGAAATGACCCCTGGTCAGAATGGAAAGAATTTTTTTGGAACTCAGGCTACAAAAAAATGTTGAAAAAAAAAATATTTTTTTTTACTTACTTAGAGAAACTACCCATCCTTGGACTTAGAATTCTGAACCTATGGCCATAAGCTCATTTTTTGTCATTGAAATTATTTAAAGTGCCTACTATATCCATGATTGTTAGAGATGCCATTTATCTTTCCAGTAGCCCCACTATGTGTCCTCGCGGTCTGAACACACTGAAGCACAACCATAAGGCCCTGCTAAGAGAAACACTACCCCTCCTGAGCGAGAGCCCCAGGCCAGTTCTCCCTACACAGAGACGCTTCAGTGTTTGTGAGGCTGATCTACTGGAAAATCTGCTGAAGAATCAGCATATAAGATACAAACAGTTGTTACTGTGAGGTTAAAGTGAAATAACTCATTTGGAATGAATGAAGTCAGGAGAACAATTTCCAACCTGGATGGTGCTCCCAGGGCTCCTGGGAGGCTCATTCTCCCCTCGCCCCCACACTGCCGCCCATCAGCTACTTAGGATGAGAGGTGAGAAAATACATCCTGCATAATCCTGGTTACCTCACCCCCTTTAACACAGGGCCAGGGGCTCACAAACTAATCCCCATAAACCATGTGCTGGGCTGCATCCAGTGCGGGGTGTCTGAGGCCCTGATATGCAGGCAGCATGGCCCACCTTCACCACTGTGTACTCACAGCACCAGCTTGACCTGAGCAAAGGCACTGAGAGCCTTCCCCTCACCTTGTCTCATGCAGGAAAAACATACAAGGAAAATACTCCACCACGAAAGGAGTTTGGGTAACATCCACAGGGTACATAGCACACTTTTTCTTAGGACCATCAACTACACAAGGCATCAAGTTGACAGCTGTGTCTTATAATTATTTTTTTCCTATGTCCTTTGCCGCCTCCACCCTGCCCCCCCCCCCAGGAGGGCTGAAATTCCCTGGCTAATCAGCACAAATTTATTTAGGGGCTCCCTACAATACTTATATTTTCCAGTTGCCAAGAAAACTTCTCTCACTAACTCTCCTTGCCAAAATCCTTCTTACATGACACCTGACGGTGGTCAACTTATCGATGCTCTCAGTCACAACAAGCAGGGAGCTGAGAGGACTTCAGACAGAGATACCAGGAGATGAGAGACCCTCAGTGTTTTTATCTGACACCGAGATTCACTCTAGTGACACAGATAGGATGCTGGGGCCAGGAGTGCACTTGGACCTGATGCTCTGGGGGGAATAAGGTGGACGACAAGCCAGATCTCTTCCCCAGGACACACAGCCAAGTGCGGCTGACCCACAGAAGCCCCCTGCTGTGGTGGTTTTGCTTGCTGGCTACAGAATCCAACAAGGAAGTTGAGGTTCTCTTGCAGCCAACCACCTATGGGCATGAGTATACAGTGGCTTAAAGAGCCATGGGGATTTCTGGGAGCCCGTGGGCTAGAACAGGAGAGGTGTGAAGGACCTCCTTGCTGCAGCTGGCTGCTCAGGGCATGTGCGTGAAGGTGACGGAAGAAGGATCTCCCGTGAGGAGGAATCAGAACTTGGCTCCCTCTTTAGCAATAAGATCTTAATTACAAGGATAGGTGGTGGTGGTGGAGTGGGGACGAGCATGGGAAGAGAGGTGCTCCTAGGTCAGGGGCAGACATACCAACAAACAGGTTCACAGACTGCTGTGCAGTGCTGGGACATTTTGCTGGCCCTGACCAGCACTGTTGGGATGAAAGCTATGGCTCCCACCCTCAGACAGATGAACCAGATCCTTGAGCTGTCAACACATGTCTTGGCCTGTCCACTCATGCTTGGTAGGTCGGGCCTGGAATATTCTTCATATCATCCCTAGAATATGATCATGGGCTGGACACATGACAGCAGCACACCTTGGAATCCCTTTCCAGGGAGCTAGACTCATCTCCTACTGGCATAGAGGTCAGATCCCTCCAACAGAAACAGAGTCATTCCTGGTATGAGAACACAGGCCCTCTTAGCACTAGGCCAGGGCCTGAATAATCCATTGTCAGAAAATAGTAACGTCCTTGCTCTGCCAGGCTTAGAACCTCTCTTTGGCTTGGGGAAAATAAACAGTGATAGGTGCAGCCATTTGCTGTCCAAGCATGAGGTCTGGCACAGAGTGTGGACAGGGACTGGAGGCCTGCTGGGAAGGGTGATGAGGAAGCCTTTACAGCGGGACAGAGTGGAGTTTACAGGATCGACCTCAGGCTGGAATGGGCAGGCTGCTTTTGGCAATTGGCTAAACACAAAGCTCTGCAGCATTAGTCATGCCTTACACAATATTGAAGGAGAGGGGAGGAGAGAAAGAAGGGGGGAGGGGAGGGATCAGAGCTGTGGTCTGGGTCAAGGTAGTCCAGGCACTATTCTAAGGCCTCATCTGGTTACCTGCCGGCTCCATCAGAGATTAAACCTGAGCCAACTAAACAAAGTCTCTTAAAAACCCAAGAGGACCCTTGCAGTTCAGAGCCACTCTCAGGCCCCTGGAATTAAGATACACACCTCCCATTTGACTTCAGGACTGTAGTCAGTGCTGCTTTGTTCTCTGATTTCTTTGTGCATGGAAAGCCTAGCTTCTCCCACCTGGAGCACACACTGCAAGGTCAGGCCTGGGAAACTTCTCATATCATCTTTAGAAGAGGACCACAGGCTGAACATGTGACGGCAACACACACCTCAGTCCTTTTCCAGTAAACTTCACTGATTTCCTACTAATACTGAGATCATGTCATAGCAAAATGTGCAAAAGACATCAAACTTTTCCCCAGGAAATTCCCTCCGGGATTCTGAAACTTGCTGAACACTCGCTCTGTCCTTAGCTCTGGGTTTTGCAACCAAAGGGCCCCAATTTTTTCCCCTAAAAGCCATTTAGTTGTTCATTCTTTAAATATTTGAGTACTTACATATGAAAACACTGTCCAAAGTGTGTTTCCAATGTTATGTTATAGCATTCTTCTTAATAAAAGTAATCTATTACATTCCTGAATCATCATAACTTTCCAAAATCTTAAAAGTAAGCACAATCCAAAATATTAGAGGAAAAATTATTTTTTAGCTAATGTGTCTTATTTTGGTTTAGAAAGTATCACCACACCAGTTAGCAAAAGTAGCAGATAAAGGGATGTTTTGAGAGACTTCTTACATAAATACTGGACTAATCTTGATCCAATAACAAACGGCTATTTCAGTTTGGTCAATTTCCCAAGCACCTCAGTTTTTCTGTTGCAACACTGAAGTCACAAGGTAATAGATCTTAAGGTGATAGATCTTAATCTAAATAGTCACTAACTCTGAATTTCATTCCATATGTAACCTGTCCAGAAAAATCATATGTCCATATATATATCACAGGTGCAATTAAAGACCATTCACAAATATAAGGTTTCATGTAACAATAATAATGGGGCATATTTACATTTTCTAGGAAACTGGACTCCACAGTGGTGCCCTAATCTGGTAACAACAAATCCAAAGTGACTTATTCTAGAGATGAGCAGATCCAGACGCCCATCTGAGAGTGAGGCCCTGTGTCCCCATATGGGCCAAGGGCAACTTCTCATGCTCTGATGGAGAAAAAGGCTCCTGGGGCTCCCTCAACCTTCCACCGCCTCCCTTCTCCCACCCCCAGTGACCCAGGGGTGGTCACTCAAAAGCTTCTGTCTGTCTGATGTCAACAGGCAGTAGCGTGTGCGGTGACAGGCACCGAGTCTGGAGCCAGACTGGCTGAGTTTTAGTCTTGTCTCTGTTATTTACTAGCTGTGTGATCTGGGCAAGTTACTGTATGCCTGTTTTTGCATCACGAAATGTAGATAACACCAGTTCCCATCTCATGAAAATTATGAGTTATTTAATAGGAAATGGTTAGAATAGTGCCTGGAATGCACTATTCCAGGCACTGGCCATTATTTCCCCATCAAGAAAAAAACCAGGTAACACCTGCAGGACTTGTTGCCATAATTTTTTTTTAAAAAATCAAAATTGATAAAGAGCAAAAATGAACTTTGTAAATTCTATGTAACTATTCTACGCTTCTGAGGTTGAAGCAGGCAGGCCTATTAAGGGACACATCTGGCTTATAAAATGCTCTGGGTTCACAGGGCCAGGAGCCAAAGTGGGTTGGTGACATCATCACAGTGCCTCAGGCAAATGAGAGAAAATACTCCAGAACAGGTTGAACCCCTTCAGCCACAACACTTTGGTCTACATCCTCCTCTGTGCTAAGACCCAGTTCTGAAGCAGTAAGGTAGAGGAGTTAAGGCCTCTTTCCAGCACCAGCAGCCTGGATTGGGGCAGAGAGAAAGGCTGTTTCCAGGGTAGGTTCATCGAGTTCATCCTGGCCTCACAGATGCCTGGCCCTGCACCTCGCTGACTTGTTATTTTGGGGAGAGCAAGCTGAAGGAGGATAAGGAAGTTGCTGAATCTTGTTGCTACCCACAACACCTCTGTGGCTAGAGAACTTTATTTTCATTCTAGAGAACTGAAATTCTCTAAAAATTAAACAGAATTCCCAGGAAGTGAAGCCTTATCTGTACTTTACAATGCAATCAAGTAAAATTCAGTTGTACAGCTTGTCCCTGCTCTGCCCCCTCTCCCTGCCTGATTAGTTAGGACACAGACCCCACAGCAGGGCCAGTTGGATACACTCAGCAGTGTGATGAGACCCAGACCTGGCAAGGCCACGTGCAGGACGTGCTGTTTTCAGTTTCTCGCCCCATAAGCAGCACTATGATGAATGAAGGCATCTCCTCTGCAGGTCCGGGACTATTGGTATTTTTGAGCACACATTTTCACAGGTAAGCAGTCAACTCCACACGCCACAGTCACCTTTAAGGATTTCCATTAGCGCTACTGCCCTGGTGTTTGCCTTCCTTGGCCACAGGAAGCCATGGGGATCCAAGGAGGAGGGAGGGAAAGAGTGCAGATCCCCAAATCCTGTCTTAGGCTATTATTCTATGACTCGCATGTCCCCGGGCGGTGCCTGTGGCTCAAAGGAGTAGGGCCCCGGCCCCATATACTGGAGGTGGCAGGTTCAAACCCAGCCAAAAACTGCGGAAATAAATAAATAAATAAAATGCAATCTCCATGAGGAGAGGTGCCTCACTGTTTTGATTTCTATATCTTTATATTTTGGGGCTCCCTCTGGAGCCTAACACAGTGCTTTGTACATAGAAGGCCCTTAATGATGGCTAGTGATATGAGTAGCAATTCCACTCTCAGTTGGTTTGGTTCTGAGACCCGGTGAGGGTGGCAGAGGGAAGACATTGCTGGGATCCTGGATGGACCCTGGTTTGTGCTGGGACCCTTGTGCCCACCTGGGACCTCTGGAGCCAACATGAAGCCGCCCCTGTGTGCTGAGGCCTCTGTCTCAGGGATGATCTAACACCAGGAAAGCACCCCAGGAACCTCCTTGGTCCTGAACACTCTCAAGTTCACCCCAGTCTGGACGTCAGTCCTTCAAGATCAGTCTAGAATCAAACCATCATCGAAAGACACCAGGAAGGAAAGTTGGCCCTGCCCCGGGATGGCCTGCTCACGGTGAGCTCACGAGCAAGAATTGCCTCTGTTCCACAAAAGTATTAAAAATTCCTCAACGACCCCAGCAGGAGTCACATGCAGCTGACAGGCTACTGTAGGATGAGGTGAACACTGGAGTGGCCTCTGTCATCAAGACAGTGGCCATGAGCAGGGAGCACAAAGGGTCAGCTAGCTGGTGTCCTGGTGCAGCCTGCACCTTCTGATGAACACAGTTTTGGGGTGTGGCAGGGTGGGGAGCATGCTGGGGTGCTGGTGTTATTTGGTTCAGCGAGTTAGTGGACGGGCAAGGACACTTGTCCTGAGCTGGAAGGCAGTGTCTGGCCTCAGCTCCGTCACCTCTCGGGGACTCAGTTTCCGCATCTGTAAAATTATGAGGTGGGACAGAACGACATTCCCTTCCCCATTTCTTAACTGCAGCCCATCACTAGGTCCTCACATTTGTCCTCCTCTGCCCAGGGCAAGTGTGTTCTGCTTGCCGGTGCTGGCCCACAAGGAGGCAAGCAGAAAAACTGAGCATGTTTAGAAACTCTGGCAACTAGTTCAGAGTAGTTTTATGTCTATAACAATAAAAATCTAGGTTTCTATTTTGTATGTATATATATATATAACACATTCTAACTTGTTTTTCTAGTAATTTGCTTTTATTATATTTTATAAACGTATTGGTCCTATGTGGACTGAATAAGGAAATAAGCCATTGGTTTAGTACCACGGATAGCTGGGGGGGCTCTGGCTAGAACTTGTCTTCTTCCTTCTCTCCTGGGTTGACTATTTTACTCTCAACTGAAGCTTCTCTGTCTCCCAAACCTCTGCATCCCTTCCTAGACCCAGTCTGATGTCTCTCCTCTGAGCGCCAGGGGGGCTTGGGCAGCTTGGGGCCTGCTTCCAGGGACAGCACTCCTTGCACTGACTATAATTGCTGGGTTCCCTACTGGTCCTTCTCATGCTTATTTCAGGCCTCTAACCCCAGAGCAAGGTGCCTGCACAGGGCTGAGTGGTCACTCAGCACTGATGGAACTGAGCAAGCTCTGAGTTTCTTACATTGCACCTGGGTTGCATTCCCTTTACTCACACACCCCCTCTGCCTTTGTATCTCCCTCCAATACTTAGGTCGTGTTCAGGGTACAGTGGGTGGAGAGGGAAGCAGGAAATGCCATCGAGAGCTGCTTTCTGCATCTTTCATCCCAACTTCAATGTACTGTTCCTTCTCCAGCTCCCAACCAGATCCTATAGCTGCTACAACAAAACTGGGCTTGCAGGTACAACCACCAGTGACTAAGGTGTGCACCTGTGATTACCCATCCTTACAACAGTGTGGGATTATAAATCAGACAAGAAAAATCACTCCTGAACATCCTGTATAAAATCAAAAGGTCAGACCAGGAAGAAAAGAACTAATGAAATTTCTTGAGTCCTCATCAGGTTGAAAAACTCATTTAATTTTTTTTTAAAGGCATTTCATGGAAAACTCCAAAGTCAGAAGGGATGGAATATTAAATAGGCAACAATTTGAAAGCTTGAAAAATCTTTAAGCCCAAATCAAAGAACACTATTCCTATCACATGGAACTAATTTCTTTTTGAAAGCTAACAAATCAAAAATTTCACAGGAATCAGCTGATTCCCCCTGAGTTTTCCACAGAAGGCACTTTGGGAACACAGTTCCAGAATCTCAGAGGCCTCTTGGGTTCTACTCCTGGATTTTTCCCTCTGAAGTTGTGGAAAAATTCTCTCCCCAACTCTCTCTGCTTTAGAGCCTTTTTTTTTTTTTTTTTTAAGAGGCCATGAAATCGCCTGCCTGCTTTCAAGATGGAGCATGTAAAATCCTGTCCCAAGAACTCCCTGAAGGCTTCTGACCAGAGTCAGAGAACCTATACTCAAGGTTTGATAAAAATAAAGAGGCCAGCCCCAGAGACAGGACAGGTGGTATATATATTTTTTCCCTTTATAAAAGGAACTCTATTCCTCATTCAAATTAAGAATCAGATTATCAACTGATGAAAAAAATTATCAACATTCAAGTTCTAAAAAACAAGTGAATTATTTTGAAAGCAGAACATTTCAACTGACTGATCTAGGTAACCTATGGCCAGTGGGGCTCCCTCCACTCAGATAAACCACTGCTTCACTCCGAGTTTTATGACCTTTCCACGTAATGTCTTGTCCACCTAGGGCCGGGGTCCTGCTGTCACAGAAGTGTACTTGGCATTTGTGATCTGGGTTGTATGACATGTTCCTGGCCAGGAAGGTGGTGCTCTCTCTCCTCCTGTAATTTTCCACTGATGCAAATGAGGGCACAAGTGCCAGGAAGCAGCCAGGACAAGTCTGTGTGGGCAGAGAACCATGTGCCTGGGCAGGGCCCGGGCTTCTCCCCTGCAGGAAACATTCACGCCACCTCGTTGGCACATGCTGAGGAGGTTGTCAGCCACCGTACTCTGCACAGTGAAGAAGCCAAGACAGCCTCCAGCCTGTTTTCCTAGGGATGCCTTTCCTTTCTTACCTGGTTCAGGAGGCAAAAAGCTTCCCTCACCCTGCCAGGTCCTCAGAGGCCAGGACTAGGCCATCACCAAGGCTCTGTGGTTCTAGTAGGGAGTTGCCCCAGCCTGACTCCTGGCTGGCAGGAGCCAGGTGTGACCAGGTGAGTGGTCCGAGCCCCTTTTCTGGGGACAGGGACATGACCTGCCCTCCTAGGAGTCCCAAGGCAAGCTCTGGAGCAGGCATTCTGGAGGAGGTAGCCATTGACTCTTGAAGATGGTCACCGGCCTGGCACTGGAGTAGGGCCACAGAGAGCTCCACGACTTAACCAAATGGAGACAGTTAATGACTCCGTTTGCTGATCTCAAGGGAAATTTACTAGGTATGTGAAAGGGAGGAGACAGGCCCAGAGCGGAGGCTTCCCTGAGTCACTGAACCACATCAGATGACAGCTCACGGTGTGGGGACCCTGTCTCAGCAAATCCAAGGCAACAAACTAGCTGCTCACCTAAATTCCTCACCACACCCCAGGGGCTCCGGGCTCTTCCTTCCCACCCTGCAGGGAAGGGCGGGAAGCTCCCCGGGAGCTGTGCTGGCTCTTGCCAGGTTACTTCCCGCACTGCTGCTGGACCATAGGCGCCTCTGTGCATGTCAGGCCCCTTTCTTAAGAAATGCAGCTGCCGGCCATCTGCTAGAAAAGTTGTGGTCGTTACACAAATCTGGGATGGCTACAGTGAGGTGGTGGCCCTAGGGATGCTCAGAGCACGATGTCCCACGTGTGCCCAGCTGTTCTGCCTGGCTCTCCTCCACCTGTGTAGCAGAATCCCATGGCCCAGGTATTCCCCTCGGCAGATGGCTCCCGAATCCACATCTCCACCCTGACACCTCTCTTAGGAGATCCAGACCTGCATTTCTTTTTTTTTTTTTAACCTCGTACCAAAAAGGCTGGGGATTGCTGTCCAAAGGAAGGAGATTTTAACAGGAAAAATTCAGAGCTTAGACACTTGCATTCACTTTCAAATAAACAGTCTTTGGTAATTCTACTTGAAGACCCATGCCTTAGATGAGACTTCAGAGAAGGCCACTACCTGTAGGGGCGATCTTACTGTGTTAAGACCACGCTATTTCATTAAACGGTTATTTGGGAAGAGCCATCATGTGATGACCCAAGAGAAGAAGAGAAGGCCAGGTTCTCCCCTCTGAGGGTTTCTTTTCTTCTTTTTTTCTGAGAATAAGGAGCCACGGGGAAGTTGCCTGAAGGCGCTTCTCTCCTTCCTGGAAGTCTGAAGAGAAGCTTTCTGGGAAGCTGGCAGGGGTGGGGGTTGGCTAGAGAAGAAAGGAAAATGAGCATCCCACGGATCACTCATCCCCCAGAGCAGGGAGCACAGACTTGGCTCGGGAGGGTTGGCATTGCCGCTAGAAGGGCCTGGACAGTGACACCACCCACCCCACTCCATCAGGGCTGGACACCCCACCGTCCCGGCCATCTGCGGCTCAGGGCCATGGCATGCTGAAGTTCCTCGGCTGACTCATGCTGGAGGACACAGCACTGTGCAGAAATTCCATGACCGAAGACAGTATTCCTGACATTTTTCTAAGCACTCAGATTTTCCAGTGGACTTCACAGTGTTTCTGTCATCCAGATGGCAGAGGAATAGCTCCGTGTTTCCTAAGTGAGGTGGAGAAACTCACTGTGGTTGTAAAATTCTAACTCTGCCCTCCTTGCCTCTGAGAGACCCACATGGCCTCCTGAAGGGCAGGACTATACCAGGCCCACTGGGCACCGACGTGGCAGTAAAGGACCTCTAGCGACTTCAGAGGAAATGAGTTAGTGGCCAGAGCCAAACACAACCTGTGGACACTTCCCACAGGTCTGGCCCTGGCCCCTTCTCTTTCTTAACTGAGCTTTAGTGGGACAGATGTGTGAGTCCTGTCTGGTTAGAACTACTTAGCTGGAGAGCTGCCATTAGCCCCTACCCTAAAGACACCTGAGTTTGAGACTCCAGATAAAATGTTGCCGTGAACTTAATGCTTATGTGCTCCTAAAACGCCTCCTCTGAAACCTGACCCCAAAGTGGTATTTAGAGATGGGGCCTTTGGGAGATGGTTAGGTCATGAGGGTTGAGCCCTGGAGGACGGGATTAGTGCTTTTATAAAAAAGGCCCCAGGGAGCTTCCTCACTGCTTCTGCCTTGAGGAAGGGAGAGAAGGTAACTGATGCACCAGGATGCAGGCCCTCACCAGACAGCAACCTGCCAGGGCCTGGACTCTGGATGTCCCAGCCTCTAGATCTATGAGAATAAATCCATTTCCGTTGTTTACAAGTCCCCCATCTACATATCCTGTTATGGTAGCCAAGATGAACTGAGAAATATTTCAGACATTCAGTGGGGAGGAAGGTGTCTGTCTCTCTTCACTTTCTTCAGCTCTATGAAGTAAAACTCAAATGAAAGACTACTCTCCTTCCAGGTTTCACAACTGGCAACTGTACTGACTTGTTCAGAAGTTTACACTAGAATACCTATTCCTGTGGTCAGGAGTGGGCCCATCCTGGTCGCTATCATTATACCTCCAGGTACAAGTAGTTCTCTTTGAAGATTTTTTGAATGGAAGGATGGATAAGTGAATCAATGTGGACCCACAGTATTATGACTACAGACAAAATTTCCATTTCATATAAATATATTAAAAACTCTTAACAGAAATAAAACTTGGGATGTAAGGGAAAGGCCATTTCCTCCAATGTATCTTTGAAGCTAAGGCAGTGACTAATGCTGAAAAAAAAAAGAAGCACATTCAAATCATTTAGTGACTAAATTTCTATTACATGGGCCAGGGAGAACAGTCCATGAGAAGACAATGCTGGTGGGATGCCCCTCCTACACAGGACCCCTCTCAACTTGTAAAAATGCCCTTTCTCCTGGGGTCCTATCACTTCACACAGAAAAGGAGAATGCAGCCACCTCTTTGTCAGTGGACTCTGGGAGGTCAAGGTTAAGGGATCATGGGAACAAACTGGGACTCCTCTGGACCAGTGAGGACACCAGTTCTGACCCACCTCCTCCCCAGGTGAGTTAATCTAAGCTCTTTCAAGGCTCAGTTGAAAGTGTTCTTTATTTAATTCTTCTCATCTTGAACTCTGGTGGGCTTTTATCTTGAGAATTGATTCTAACACAAAGTAAATTATATTGAGCTTCTCTGGTAAGTTTTTAGTTCTGGGATTAACTCTTAGAAATGTAACCCGGGTCACTCTTCCCTGATAAAGTATGAAATGAGATATTGTGAAAATACCCTGCCTGGTCAGCCTTCCACTTGATGGCTTTGTTTTTATGAAAACAGAACATAAACATATGTGATCACTGCAGCAAACGGCATAAAGTGTAGTGGCTCCTGGGAAGCAGTTCAGAGGTAAAGCACTTTGTGACAGCCTTACCACCTACGGTAGCACCACAGCACAGAGATTATACTCAGCCTTCCTGGCCATCAAAATTTCAGTTTTTCCCATTCTTGCTGCCAAAGCTGAAATGCCAGGAAATGCTGGGAACCTGGCCTGTGATTATACACACTTCATATTTTACATTCTGAACCCCTAAGGAATAAGTGGCACAGAACAGAGTCCCGGTTCTTAACCAGCAGTCGAACAGCTCCAACACCCAAGCTCTGCTGAGCCTGGCTGAGTGTTTGCAGAGGCAGAACCAGACAAAGGCCTCACAGATCCTTCCAGGCTGCGGATACCTTCCTGGCGTATGCAGCAGCCCTCAGCTAACTTTTCTCACTTATTTTGGCTTTGTTATTTTTTAGTTTTCTGAATCACTCAACCACATTCTTACAGGGAAAAAAAAACCACACTAGCACACACACATATAAATCAGTCACAAGGGAACTCATTTACAGCCTCTGGTGTGTTTGAACCTGTCTGTTTGCAGATGAGAAAATAAAACTTCAGTGTTTCTTTGGGCCAAAATTGTTATCCCCCTCCTTGGTGTGGCAATGAAATGGGCAGAATCCCTGCGGCATTCAGATTTGGGGTTTGCTTTTGTTAAAATTTTCTTTCCCAGTTTTGTCAGTTAATTTCACCATCATAGTATATATTTTTCTCAATCCTGTCCTATGTGTAGGAATAAAAAAAAAAAAGAAAAAAGCCCTCAAGCCCTGCTTCCCTTCCTCACCACTTGTATCCCTTCCCTGTTTTCCTTTCTCCTTTCTTTCCTTTAAAAATTAATATAAGAGCCTTGGGGAGGAAAGGTTGTCCACGGCCCTCTCCTAAAGCGGGGATTCCACGACTCAGGGTCACTTGCCTTCCCCTACTGCTCAGCCTCATTTCTTTGTCAAAGGAGTGTTAAAATCCTTACCAGACAAACTGAAGAGATTACAGGCTTCCCCTTGCTTGTTTTAAACCAAGATTTAATACCCGCTCCTGCTTCCTTTGCAAGATCTGGGGCTGGAGGTGGTGCTGCTCCCATCTGTTCTTAAGGGATAGGCAATCACTTTTGATTTGTGCCCCCTGACAGTGTTTGGTGTGGTGGCCAAACATGCAGAAAGGTGTTTGAGAAGTCGCTGGAAAGCCAGAGAGCCACTTCTGTGAAGCAGAAGGCACAACTCCTGGCTTCAGTAAAGGCTGACGCAGCTGCTCTCATGCAGTGCTGGAAAGAAAGCTCTCTTTGTAGCTCCCTTTTAGGAGCTACAAAGGCAGTCAACTTTTAGAAGCCTGTTGCATGATCTGAAAAAGTCTGCACAGTTTCTCTGATAAGAGAGAGCAGGATTCTTTAACACAGGGCTTAAACCCTTACCTGCAGATCTATCCAAGAAAAGAAAATATGGTGGAACCATTACTTTGATTAAAGGCTTCAGATCTTAGATCGTGGAAGACTTAGTAAAAATCTCTCCTTCAGGTATTTAATAGACACCTTTAGTTTCACTCAAAGGCAGAGCTTGTATCCACAGAGACCATTTCAGGAAGGACATATGAGGACAAGCTCTGAGGAGAAGGAACTGGGAGGGATGGCAGGGATAGGGGTAGGAAGAGGGTTTAGCTCTGGCCAGCCCCATTTAGAACAGCTAAAGATTGCTCTTTTTTTTTTAATTTTTTTTATTGAATGGTATCTATGTACATTAATGCACTTCTGGGGTACAGTGTGGGGTTTTCACATGCAATCTGAAATACTTCCATCAAACTGGTCAACACAGCCTTCATGTCATTTTCTCAGTTATAGTTTTAAAATGTTCTGATTCTACTCTTAGAGAGTTTCACTTGCACCCCTGTAAGAAAAACCTCAGAAGTGATCCCTCCAATCCCCCTCCCTCCACGCTTTCCCCCCTCCCCACATTCTTAGGCTATTTGGTTATAGCTTTCATACAAAAGGTATAAATTAGTTTCATAACAGGGGTGTGTACATTGGATACTTTTTCCTCCATTCTTGAGATACTTTGCTCAGAAGAACATTCTCCAGCTCCACAAAATCCCAAAACCAGAGATGCTGGGGTGATGTTTTTTAATCAACATAATTTAAGCGTGCCACAGAAGCTTAACTAGAGGCTCAAGTGTGCAGAGAGATTAAAAAAGGTCAAAAAACACCGGTCTGGTGTAGCAGGAAGCACAGAACACAAAGGATGGACCTTGGGGTGTGTGAACGTGATGGTCTAAGGACCTGTACTTGACCACTCGGAGACTCCTTCCCTCTTCTGCATATTGGGCTATCAACACTGAGCTTGGAAGGGTTGCTCCAAAGAGGAAATGAAATATCCTACACAGAGCACCTGACTATGCTTGGGACAGGGTAGGCTTTCAAAGGACAGCAGCAATCGTCACCAGGACAATGACCCTTGAATCAAGATGTTCGGGTGCCAAGAAGCACTTTCATTTGTGTACAGTGCAGAGAGATGCACGTTTTATGGCTCTAATGACAGTCAGATGACTTTAGAAGCTGTCTAGGGACAGTATGTCACTGTCATTGTAGATAATAAAAGCAGAATGGAGAGAGTTATTGAGGAAACCAGACAAATCCAAAATGCTGGGCCATCATTCGTCTGCACGGCCTCAGTGCAGGGAGTGAAGGTGACGTCAGTGTGTGCTCCTCACTCTCCCGCTCCGAGAGTGCTGAGTGCTTTCAGTCTGGCTTCTGCCTTTGGAACTCCCAACACACCTCTGGGCCAAATCGCATTTTTAAAAAAGTCTGATGTTGTTATTGTTGCTGGCCTGGATCCCTAAAGCTACTGTTCACATGATTATATTCCTGCTACATGGATAGAAAGATAATCGTGATACATTCTCCCCAGGAACTAGAGGAGGTGGCAAAGAGAAATCGCCCCACAGAGTTCAACTGGAGACTCAGCACAGGCAGAAGGACACAGGCAAAGTCACCTCCCAGGTTCAGAGTGGGTGGGGTCCCCAGCCAGCAGGATGGACACTGACCTCAATGAAAAGATTAAGGTATCCGGAGAAAACGTCTCTTGGTCTAAAGGAAGCTTAACAGTGTGGAAACACAGAAACAGCAAAGCATAGAAGAAACAGCTGCAGCGTGATCCGAGCCCCGTCCAAGGTCATACAATGTATTGAATGTGCTGGAATCTGCGGTGGCTGCCAACACCTGGGGGGGGCAAACTCCTGAACACCTCCCGTGGTCCATAAAACCCTGCGTGACTGAGCCCTAGCACAGCTCGCCCCCAACCCTCTCCAGCCCCCTCAACCCCACGCAAGCCCTGGCTTTCTGCTTTCACAACAACTATTCTCTTGGCCTGGGATTATCATCTCTGACATTCTGAATGACTCCTTCCTTCCCTTCATTGCTCAAATTTAACTCAGCCTTCTCCGAATGCCTTGTCTAAAATACGTCCCACTGAGAGCAAGAGCCCAGCAACATGTTTGTAACTTGTAAACCAGCTGGAAGTTTTCCTGAGACCTATGAAAAAGTGAAAACACACACACACAAGCTAACAGACACCCCAGCAGGAGGGGCAGGCTTGAAAACTTGAAAGAGAGGTACGCTGTGCTCTGCATAAAGCTGGTGAGATATTCGGTCTCAGCAGACTGCAGAGCTGCAGTAATATTTCCTGAACAAGGAAGAAAGTCACCCAGAAGCAGCTTATTTATTGGAGCCGAGTTTCAGAGTCATGAATCTGGCTTACTAAAGCAAGCGAATGCTTTTTAGAATCCTGATGCACTCCGTCTTTTAAATGTATGCAGTGAGATTTTAAATCGTTTTTCCCCTAACCCCTTATTTTCTGAGACCTTGATCTTGCAGACAGAAACCATAGATCTTCATGGAAGGGGAGTAATAACTCTTGCCCATTCCCATTTGGCAAAGGCATCCCGAACGTGAGAGGGAGCGATCAGACTGACCCATGATGTGCCTGCACTCTCCAGTCTGATAAAGGTATTTTGCTTTGATTTCATTTCTATCAAGTAAGGTTCTGATTACAGTTTGGCTTTTCATCCTAGGTCTGCTAGGGATAGAAAGAGCTAGAAATGTGAGCCTGA
>CAUYQV010079894.1:0-10380 GCA_963574575.1 Galagoides demidoff
TCTTTGTGTCAAGACATTTATAACCTGCATTTAGAGAGATTCACATGTACCTTTATAGGATGCACCATAGGCGTGGTCCCACCAATCACCCTCCCTCCACCCGTCTTCCCCTTCCCCTCCCCTCCCTCTCCCCTTTCCCCATATTCCTTGGCTAAAATTAGGTTATAGCTTTCCTATGAAAGCTATAAATTAGTTTCATAGTAGGGCTGAGTATATTGGATACTTTTTCCCCCATTTTTGAGATACTTTGCTAACAATATTTTCCAGCTCCATCCATGTAAACATGAAGGACGTAAAGTCTCCATCTTTCTTTATGGCTGCATAGTATTCCATGGTGTGCATATACCACAGTTTATTGATCCATTCGTGGATCGATGGGCTCTTGGGCTTCTTCCATGACCTAGCGATTATGAATTGAGCTGCAGTGAACATTCTGATACAAATATCTTTATTGTAGTGTGATTTTTGGTCTTCTGGATATATACCTAGTAGAGGAATTATAGGATCAAATGGCAGGTTCTTAACTATGGAAACAGTACTTCCTGTGCTTGGGAAAACTGCACTGATGCATTTACTGAATGACCCAGAATGATGCCAGTTTTGAGTGAAACTAAGCACAAGAGATTTCCCAGGGCAGATTCAAGCTGCAATTACAACAAGACCTGCCCCAGGGTCGTGATGGAGGAATAGAAACATCTATAGTGGGCCCTGTAACCCTGGCACTCTGGGAGGCTGAGGCAGGAGGATGCCTTGAGCTCAGGAGTTTAGGATGAGCAAGAGCAAGACCCCATCTCTAAAACTAGCCTATTGTGGTGGGCACCTGTGGTCCCAGCTACTTGGGAGGCTGAGGCAGGAGGATCACTTGAGCCCAGAGTTGGAGGTTGCTGTGAGCTGTGATGCCACAGCACTCTACCCAGGGTGACGGAGTGAGATTCTGTCTCAAAAAAAATAAAAGGAAGAGAGAGAGAGAGAAGAAAGGAAAGAAGAAAGAAAGAAAAAGAAAAGAAAAGAAAAGGAAGGAGAAAGAGAGAGAGGAGAGGAGAGGAGAGGAATGAAAGGTCCACTGTGAAGATGGAAGCAGGGTTGCAGTTCAGGCAGGTCCCAGGAGAGGTCTCAGTGGCTACTCTGGGGTATAAGGCACGTCCATGCCCTCTTGTGTCAGTCTGCAAGGCCTAATGTGACAGAATTCCTCCGACTGGGTGGCTTATACAACAAAAATTTATCTTCTCACATTTCTGGGGGTTAACTATTTCTAATTCTATGTCGGATGTTCTAACATAATGATTTTTTTTTGTTTATAAACAAAAATAAACAAAAACACTTCAATTATTTTATGCAATCTAAAATAGATAATAAAATTGTCAGGTGAATTCATATTTATGTTTTTCTTCCTTAAACTGTAGGATAATTGCAAGCAACCAATCAACCGCTTTTCCACCCCAAATAAATAAGAACTGGGGAGCATGCGGCTGGATTGGAAAAGGTTTTAAAAGTCCAAGATCACAGGTTGGCTTGTGGTGAGGATTCTCTGGCTTGGAAATGGCTGTTTTCTTGCTGTGTCCTCACGTGATGTTTCCTCTGTGTCTGTGAGGAGGACAGAGGGCTCTCTGGTCTCCTGTCCTCTTCTTTAAGGACACCAAACGTATTGGACAGAGCCCACGTATGACCTCACTTACCCTTACTGCCTCCTCCAAGGCCTGTCTCCAAGTGCAGCCATGTATAGATTTGGGGAACACATAATTCAGTCTAGGACATTTCTGCAACAGACGTTATCCACCACCGAAAGGCCAGGCCCTGGCGCACTACTGGGCCCCCACAGAAACTGAACACCTGATTGTAGGACATCAGCCTTTTCTCAGCGTGATTTGAATTTTGTCTCTTGAGCTAAGCATTGTTGGACCTGCTAATTCACTGGATCAGGCAGGAATAACATTATTTCACCATACAATGCCAGTGAAACATTTCGGATTAGACGGAGTAGATCCAGTGAACACATAAATTAAACTAACACACTTGGCCCAGGCCCTTGTACCACCTTCATTTCATGCCTACAGCTTTGCTGTGACCTCCTGGAACAGGAGGGAAAAGTCTTTGGTTCGTTGCTGAATTAGCTGTGTATGTTGGTACAAGCCAAATACGGGCTTCTGCTATTCTGTTGCACCATTTCAGAAACAATGAAGAAAAAGCTTCTCAGTGACTGGGGCTTTAGGAAGTACACCTGGTTTTTAACCTGGATTGGAGCGAGAGATGACTGGAAAAAAGAATGTCCAGGACTGCTGGTTATTTTAAGTGGCTTAGCTGATTGTTCAGGAACTTTGGGGACAGAGAGGAGATGACAGGTGTCAGGAGAGAGCACGCAGATGTGTCCATGATGCTCTCATGGAACCTGGCTGCCACCCAGGGACCAAGTTTATAATGAAAGAGGCTCGGCAATGGCGGGTAACCAAGGGCTCTGTTGACACATGTTTTTCAGAGGCACCTTGTACTGGCTTAGAAGAGCTGGTTGTTAAATATTCAGGAATTTTGAGGCAAATTTAACTATTGTTCAGTTGAAATTGGCCATAGTGGAAGTATTTACAAACCAAACCTTAAGTAAATGCTGCAGATTAGAGGTCCTCCCCCAGCCAACACCCCAGCCGGTTGCACCGACACACCTCCGAATGTGGGGTGCTCACGCATGAGGCAAGTTCACGCTGCTCAGAGCTGCCGGCAGACTGTTGGGATGAGCATTTCGAGGGTCACACCGGGCAGCAGACTGGGTAGTCCTTGGTGGCCACATGGGTGATACTTTATGTCCACAGTAGAGAGGGTCACTTGTCTGGGAATGAAGACGTGGGATATGAAGGGACTCCTCTCCCTGCCGGCTCAGTGGCCCACCTGGGGAATTTGTGTTTCCTCTCCCAGAACTTCAGGCTGTGCTTGGAGAGGCATCAGGACACAATGTGGGTTGACTGAATCTGAGGCCATGTCTGTGACCTTGTCATCTGCTGTTCCTTACACTGATAACACTACAAACAGAGGAAAGTGTGATTAACCCGGTGGGGTGATCACCCTGCTTAGCATGAAGGGTGGAGTCGCTCTGTGACTGGGAGGATGACGGTTTATCAGGAACTTAGGGGGTTTACTTGGGTGGCAAACTGTGATGAACTCTTATTTGTTGGTTAGCGCAAATGGGTGACTTTGAAGCCGTGGCAGGACAAAGTTCTGATTGCCAAATGCTCAGATCCCTCAGGTAAGAACATCTCGGTTACCAGGCAGGCAGCCTGGACCCACTGAGATGCTGAGATGGTGACAGGAATCCAGACTGAGATGTTGGACAGCAGGACCCAACTCCAGGACCCACTGGCCACCTGCCCCTGGCCCATGAACTTTCCTACTGATGGACTGATTTATAAACTCTGACTGGCCATGAAGAGTTGAAGCTATAAGGGTGGACTTTTTTGTGTGTGATGGGGTCTCACTGTGTTGCCCAAGCTGGAGGACGGTGGTACCATCATAGCTCACTGTAACTCCTGGGCTCAGGCTGGGCTCTGGGGATGCTCCCACCTTAGCCTCCCAAGAAGCCAAGAATACAGGCGCATGCCACCACGCCCAGCTATTTTTTTGTATTTTATATAATGAGGGTACAATTAGGTTGCATTGTTTATTAGGTAGAGTCCAAGTTGTAGTTGTGCCCATCACCCAGGGGGTGTGCCGGGGACCCCTACATTGTGCCCGTTAGCGCACCAACCCCCCTCCGTCCTGACTGCCTTTCCCCTACTTGAGTTTATTTGTGTTTTTCTCTTATGTGGGCGAATATTAGTTCATCCACTGGTTTCATATTAGTATAGAGTACTTTGGATACTTGCTTTTCCATTTTTAGTGATATTTTACTAAGGAGAATGTTCTTCAACTCCATCCAGGTAAACACAAAAGATGTAAAGTCTCCATCATTCCTTACGGCTGAGTAGTATTCCGTGGTGTACATATGCCACAGTTTGTTAATCCCCGCCTGGGCTGAGGGGCACTTGTGATTGTTTCTACATCTTGATGATTGAAAATTGCACTGCAATAAACAATCTAGTGCAAATGTCCTTATGATAATTTTTTTTCTGGGTAGATACCTAGTAAAGGGATTGTAGGATCAAATGGAAGGTGTACTTTTATTTTTGAGGGTTCTCCATACTTCTTTCTGAAGAGGCCGCCTTAGTTTGCAGTTACACCAGCAGTGTAGAAGTGTCCCCTTCTCTCCACATCCACACCGGCATCTGCAGCTTTGGGATTTTTTTTTTTTTTTAAAGACAGGGCTTGCTATGTTTCCCAGGCTGGTCTTGAACTTCTGACCTCAAGTGATCCTCCTGCCTTGGCCTCGCAAAATGCTGGGACTACAGGCGCAAGCCACCACACCAGGCTCCAAAACTATTTTTGAAGTCAGAATCAATAAGACTTGCAGATAGGTGGAATGTGGCAACTGGAAAAAAGAGCTAAATTAGGGGTGATGCCTTGATTTCTGACCTAAGCAACCAGGCTTTATTTACTGAGGCAGTGGGTAATTACAAGTATAGAATGTGAAGGATTTCACTTAGCTGACATTACAATTGGGATGTTTATAAGAAAGCAGAGATTTCAATTAAGACTGAGCTGGAGCTACAACTTTGGGGAAATAGAAGTGGTCCCAAGAAGTTCCACGTCGCCATGTGACTATTGTGACCCTGAAATGTGGTCCTAATGAGGTCTGTGGCTTTCCTCCACCCCAGAAACCTGCAATCCTCCAGAGAGCTACCACTTCATTAACTTGGGTCCCAGGGTGAGGGTGCATGGAGCGGCACCCCAACCTTCAGTGATGTCGCCCCCAAGTGAGAAGGAAACCATTATTTGGAGAGGCCTCTGTGAATCCAGGGTGGTGTTACAACAGCCAACATTGCCTTATTCTGACAAGTGCAGGATCACCTGCTTCCCTAAAGCAGGAGGAAAGAAGATTAGGGACATAATTTAAGGTAGTTTGGGGGGTCTGGTGGTGAGGAAATAAATGGGTTCACATGTAGTAACATTCCAGAAGGAAAAACAGTGGGACGGAATAAGCATCCTTTCCATTCCCGCCAAACCGAGTGCTGGATAAGAAGCTGTCTAGTACTGTTTTCCAGCTGGCATAACAAGAGTGTGACCTTTACCAAGACTGACATCCCAGGGTTTGTGCAATCAAACGCACATACTTCATTATTATGTCAAGTCTCAATTGATCGTGTAAGAAAGAACGCAGGTCACACGTGAGCCCCGGAATGACTTGGACGTGATTTCCTTGCCCGTTGGCTGTGCGGCTGCTGGTTTATTTCTGCCTCTGGTTTTTGTCTGCTCATGTTAAGTCTCTGCTCCTGCTGACGGGCAGTGAGGGTTCTCCAGGCACAGCCCCTCCTGACTCATTGGGAACTGGTTGTTTGTGATCATACTCCCAGATGGGTGACTGCCAGGTGGGCTGGGGCACCCCCTCAGAGTATTCTCTCTACAACAGCCCACTGAGGCTCTGTAATCTGTTTATAGGAGATTCTGCCTTTTATTCCCAGATTAGAGAAAAGGTTTTCCTTCCTGTAAACGAGGGTGAGAAAGTGTGGAGAAAGGAGGGACCTACATCAGATCTAACCGGGAAAACAGCTCCCTTTACGTTTTTATAGCCAGAGAAACACAATGCCACCACATGGTCACCTAAGCTCCAGAGATCAGCAGGAGAACGTCACCGCTTTCCCTCCGCCAGCGGGACCCAGGGAGGAGGCTGCGTTTGTGGCACTTTGGAGGCTTCTTGGCTTCATGCCCTCTTCCTCCTCTCTGTGATTGTTAATCTCTTGTGTCAGCTTGACTGGGCCATGTGGCAATTTCCCTGGTTAACTCTTACTCTGGGTGTGTCTGTGACAGCATTTCTGGAAGAGATTTTGGCTAGACTGAGTTGATTACTGGTAGACTGAGGAAGGCAGATTCACTCAACGTGCATGAGCCTTGTTGAATGTCTCGATGGTCTGGATACAGTGAGAGGTTAGGAAATATTTCTCTTTATCTGGCCGTCTGAGAATGGACTTGAACTCAGGCTGGTACAGACGCCCTCTGTGCTCCTTGCTCTCAAGCCTCTGGACCCACCCTGGAACTACAACATTGGACCTCCTGGGTCTGCCATCCATAGGTCCCGGACAGCTCAGCCTCCATAATCCTGAGTCCTTCCTTCTGGTAAATCTCTTTCTATATATCTGTGCCTTTACCTGCATCTCTCCTATTGGCTCTATCTCTCTGCAGAACCTGCACCAATCTACTTCCCAAGACAAAGATCGAAACAGAGGAGGAGGGCGCAGTGTCCTCCGGGCCAGCAACAGGTCTGGGAGTGCGATTCGTAACCCAAGACCTCAGCTTTCAAGAACTGTCTTCAAATCTTACCGAGGGCTGTGGGGCTGACTGAGAACTACAGGCACACACCTTCCCAGGTTCATAAACTCTCAGACCTCTTGTGTTTCGAGAATTGTTAAGACAAAAACTCTTTGAAAACCATAGTCAGTTAACGTTCATTTCCAGTGCGGTGTCTCCTGATGGCTTCACTAGACCCAAAATAGAGGGAGAGGATGCTCCAGGGAGACTCTGGGGGGACCACGTTTAAAGACAAGGTCGGCTGGGAGTGGTTTTAAGGCTTCTGTTTATAATAAAGGAACAAAGGGAAAGTTGCTTCTCTGTGCAGAAACACGAGTGTAGGAGCTTGGGGGCCGAGAGAAGGAGCACGACGTGGCTTATACGGGCCACATAAAAGTAATGAAGACCCTTGGGGGCCTGATCCATGATTTTGCAAATCATGCAAGATGAATGGAGAATTATTCCTGAGCTGTTATTGTCTCTTTCACTTATTTATTTAAATTTTTGGAAGGAGGGTTGTTGGTTGGGGGAAGGGGGAAGTGCACAGACAGGAAGTTGTTTAATTCTACATGATCCACAGAGCAGTGAAGCCAAAATTCTCCCAGCACCAAAAATCCTCCCTCTGGGGTGCTTTGGGAGTCGCCCCCCACTGCTCTTGGGGTGGAGTTTCCTGCCTGCCCACATCAATGAGCTGAACAGTCCACAGAGAAGGCTGGTGTTCCCACCCAGGGCACCCTGTGGGAGTGGGCACGGCCACAGTGACGGAAGTGCTCCCTGGGCAGACTGACCTCCCATACCACTTTCCCTGGACACCGGGGAGTTGAACCACATGCACAAACCCGAGTTCCTCCAGAAGATTGTGCACCTGGGTCCCCGCAGGGGGACGTGGGAAGCCACCCCTGCTGGCAGTCTTCACCCAGTTGATCTTCCCCAAGGCTTCGTGGAAGAAGCCACCGAAGAGCCAGACCCAAAGCCAACCTCCAGGGCCAGGCCTGTTGTCCAGCACAGTCCCTGCTCCATCCTCAGGCCAGAGACATTGGAGCTGATCTGAGCCTGGGCTTAACTTCACGAGCTCCACCCGACTGTGAGCTCCAGGGCACAACATCGCAGACTCCCAGACGGAGACCAGCTAGCTGAGTATTTATCAGGAGGTGCTATTGGGACCCTCATCTGTGGAAAGGGAGGACAGCAGGGATAGGAAGAGGGAGATATTGGGCCAGGTGCAGGAACAGGGTCTCGGCCAGCCCTGTGGGGACCTCTGGAGCTGCTGTGGTCCCACAGATGCTCCTGGCAGGAGTGAAGGGCGGGGATTTTATAGGCTCTGGTAACCAGTCACTGCTTGAGGGCTGCTCTGGGGAAAGCGAGCCACCTGCAGTGGGTTTTTTTTTTTTTTTCCACAGCTTGCATCGTGTTCAAGGGATAGCTAGGAACAGTCTTCTGGATGCCCTCTGGACAATTTGGGAAGAAATCCTTCACTGGTGAAAGGGGTCTGGGCAGCACACCACAGCGTCCGCCTTGCCTGCCCTAGGTCCTAGCTCCCAGAACTCCAGAATGTTCTCGGGGATCTAGCAGTGTG
Source organism: Galagoides demidoff (assembly GCA_963574575.1). Classification (NCBI taxonomy): domain Eukaryota; kingdom Metazoa; phylum Chordata; class Mammalia; order Primates; family Galagidae; genus Galagoides; species Galagoides demidoff. Next base: position 7,940 of record CAUYQV010079894.1, read on the forward strand.
CCTAGGGGTGCTCCGTATCAGAGGCCACCACTGGCCCCCGCCTGCCTCCTCCTGGCAGTGAGATAAATGGGGACCCCAGCCTTGAAGGCACATGAAGCTGGTTCAATCAGTCCCATATGCTCCCATGAGGGTGGAGTCTCCTGAGAGCAGGAACTGCAGTAGACAGTTATGGTGCAGAAAGGACCCAGCACAGGCCACCACATTGGTCCTGGACCAAGTAGCAGAATCCCCTCAGCAGAGAGAGAGAGAGGCCCCAGTTCAGAGAAGAGGGGGAACAAGGGGCAGCTTCCCCAGCATAGGCACCCTGGAACCAAGCCCTCCAGGGGTCTTACTTTTACATCCTTACCAGGGAAGCCAGGGCAGGTGTCTGCCTCCTCTAACCAGGACAGCCTGTCTACTTGGGGCTACAAATCCCAGAGGAGTGATAGCAGCAGGCCTGAGCGGGCAGCTCTGCATTGCCCCCCTGCCTGTAGCCCCTGCCTCACACTCAGGGCTGGGCGTGCCAGCACCACCCATAGAGCTATGAAGCTCACCATTCTCTTCAGACTCAGCATCAGAGCCACTGAGTCACAGATCTTTTTAACAATGACATTGCCTGATGAGAGTCACAGCTGTATCCACTGGGGCGCGGGCATCTGAGGGAGGAGCTCTGTCTCCCTGACATCTCCATCGCTGGTCATGTTCCGGCCCCAGCCCAGCCAGAGGGCAGCCAGCCTTCTCCTCAGAGACATTTTGCACAGGACAGCCAAGGCCCTTGCCTCTCCTTGCCCCCACTGCCCATCCCCAGCCAGCCACAGGGGACTACTGTCACAACTTCCTTGCTGCTGGAGGTGAGCATTAAAGATGAGAAGTTTTTATTGTGAAGATTAAAGGAGCCAGGCTCCCCCAGGAGAGGAGGGGTGAGATGGACTCAGCCTGACGGGGCGCCCTGTGAGCCCGAGCGGGGACATCCAGGGCCCATTAGCTCGGGAGTCTCAGTGGGGCAGCGGGAGTCAGAATGGAGCCTGGGGGGGAGACAGGGGTGGCACAAGGTCAGGGGGGACACACGTTGGTCATGCAGTATATATTCACCCAGCCCATAGGCACGCAGAAGGCTCCAGGGAGAGAAGGTTCTGGAAGAGGATGAAGGGGCTGTTTGCCTGGACCTCCGTGAGACCCAGGGGCCCACACGGCATGATTCTAGGACTGTTCCTACTGCTACTACAACAAATTACCACAAATTTAATGGACTGAAGCAGTATAAACGTATTATCCTACAATTCTAGACATCCAAAATACAAAGTGGGGTTCACGGGGGTCTAAACCAAGGTGTCTGCAGAGCTGCGTCCTCTTTGGGGGCTCCAGGGGAGACTCTGTCCCTGGCCCTTCTTAAATCCTGGAGGCTGAGGAGGTTTGCAGCTCCTGCAGGCCGCGGGTCATGCTACTCTGGCCTCCATATCCGTCTCCACATCCCCTCCCCTGATTTCCTCTTAGGAGGACCTGATGGATCACTCTGGACCCCACAGGGTAATCCAGGATTGTCACTCATCTCAAGAGCCTCAGCCATGTCTGCAAAGTCCCTTTTGCTGTGTTAGGTGGCACATTCCCAGGCTCCAGGTGTGGGCCTCTTTGGATCCTTTATTCCAACTACCACAGAGGCCCTGTGACAGGTTCATCTCAGGTGTGAAAATGAGCAGGGACCTGGCTCTGGGTGGAGCACAGCAGAGCCCGGCTCAGAGGGATCCCAGGACATGTGGCCCCACCCAACCCCAGTGGCAGCCCCCCGCTGGAGATGGAGACTTCAGGGTGGCTGCGGCCCTAGCAGGAAACAGCCTACGACTACTAACCCCAGACCCTCCCGGCATGCTCTGGGCTCACATCCCTCATCCCACAGAGAGGCTGCCAGTCAGAGAAATTTCCCTTGCCAGTTGGCCTTTCATCAAGAGCAAGGACAGGGGACAGACCCTGGGCAAGGGGCTTGATGAATTGCTGTGGGCTCCTCTGTGCTCAGAAGAGCAGGGAGGAAGTGAGTCCCTCAGTCCCGTCTGCAGGTGCCCTGGTGAGAGATCGTGATGTCACATTTTGTCATGAGCAGACACTTTGCAACCATTAGGGGACTCTATCAGAGGATCCCTCAGAAGGGAACTCAGGAGCTCCTAAAAATTCATTCAACATCCTGCTTTTGTGCTTATTATCATAACAGTAAAGTCCAGTCCAACTGTTTAAGTCAGTGCCATGCCACGGAGCTTGTCTGTACAACCAAACGTGTCCTCACAGACCAGGGAGGAAGGGCTGCTGTTGAGCAGAGCTGGGAGCTCTCATCAGAGTGTGGCTGGGGAGGACACAGGGAGGGGGATGGCTGGGGAGGACACAGGGAGGGGGGTTGGTGGGGAGGACACAGGGGGACAGCTGGGGAGGACCGGGAGAGGGGGCTGGGGGGGGAGGACGCACAGAGCAGGGAG
>CAUYQV010079895.1:0-42058 GCA_963574575.1 Galagoides demidoff
TAATATTTATAATTTATTATACTCTTTGTGCTTATAAGAACATTTGTTATCAATCTTTTTGATATTATTCAAAAACTTTATAGTTCTGGATATAATTTACTTAAAAAGTTTTGAGACGCAAAAAAAAAAAAAAAAAAAAAAAGGATTCTTAAATTCAGACCCAAGAAGTCTTAATAATGTGACCAGTTATGTTCACTCTATGTACTCTATGGTTACTGGCCTAAATTTAATGCACTGGTTTATAGTACTAACTATGACTCCAGATATCCTGGTTTAGAATCCATGGTCTGCCATGTGCTAGTTGCATGACCTCACGTAAGTTCCTAAACATCTGTTTCCTCCTCTGTAAAATGGGAGTATTAATAATAGTACTTATTTGACAGAGTTCTTGTAACTATTGTGTTCATACATAGAAACTGCTTAGAACATTCCTTAGCACTTGAAAATTAGTGTGTATATTTAAATTATTCTAAATTTTCACATTACTATGAGGCAGTTGATGGAATTTTATAGAGTGGAAAAATTGAGCTTACAGAAGGTGGATAATCTGCACAAAGTCATTCAGCGAGTAAGTAGCAGAACCAGAAAAGGAGCCCAGTGATTTTTGACTCCAAAGTACTCTACATGATATTGTTTTGAGATTTTTCTTGATGTACAAAATAATATCATGTGCCCCCCCATGGTATTCATTCCATGCTAATGTAGTCAATGTTCCACTTTTAATCTTTTGATAAGATCAGGACATTATTCTTGATTTGTAATTTTTACATACAAAGGTTTAAGCTAGCTAAGTTTTATTTAAATGTATAAGGGTAAAGTACGTATATTAATTTTTTATTGCTACTATAAAAATTACTAGAAATTAAGTGGGTTAAAACAACACAAATTTATCCTTTAACAGTTCTGGAGACAAGAATAAAATTAGTTTCACTGGGCTGTCATCAGGGTTTCTTCAAGACTGGTGCCTTCTGGAGAATCTGTTTCTTTTCCTTTTCCAGATTCTAGAAAATGCCTGTTGCCCTTGGTTTGTGGTCCCTTTCTTCACCTTCAAAGTACAACATTCTGATAGTTGCTTCTGTCCTCAATTTGCCTTCATTCTTTCTGACCACACTCCCTCCCTCTTATAAGGATCCCTGTAATTGCATTTTGCTTATTGGGGTGATAAAAAATAATCTCTGCATCTCAAATTAATCTAATCATAACAGCAGAGTCTCTTTTGCTGTATAAGGTAACATATTCACGGGTTCTAAGGATTAAGATAAGGAAATGTTTGGGGGAAGTCATTATTCAGCCTACCACAGTCCCCCCTCTGGGTAGGTCTCTCTCCCATGCAAAATACATTCAGCTGATTTCAACATCCCCAAATTCTTAACTACAGTGTCAACTCCAAGGCCAAATCTCATTTAAATATCATCTCAATGACTCAAATCTCATGATCTAAATCAGATAAATATAAAATTTTGGTATAATCTCTTTTGGAAAAAAATTTTTCTCTGTGTAATCTTTGAAACTTAGAAAGCAGATTATCTACCCCTGAAAACCATAAATACCCATAAACACTTCTAAATGCCACAGATTAAGAGACAGAAAATGTGGATTAAATTCTTGATACTTTTTTTATCTTTCACTTTTTCTATCCACATACTTGTTCACCAAGGCTGTTCTAAGATCCGGTATTTGTTAATTACCAATTTTATTACCAGAAAGGTACATAATTAGGACAAAGTACTCAGCTAAGTATATGAAGCAACAAATGAAACTGTTTTTTGTCAGGTTGTCACTTATCCTCATCCCTTATTTTATAAACAATGAAAACAAAAGGCAATTTTGCTGTAGCGTATATATGTTTTATATAATTGTGTCTTGTGGTTAAAATATAGTGCAACAGACTTGGTAGTTATGCTGGAGAGACAATATAGTCCATGATAACAGTCTGGTCTCATAAATCTGAGTGTGCCCACCTTCCTCCTCAGCTCACCCCTTACTGGAGCTGTATGATCTTGAGCAAGTGGAATAACTCTCCCCAAGTTACATTTTTAAATCATTTTCATCTAGTGACAGGAACAGTACTGTTAATTTACACACTAATTGTGTATCCAGAAATTCTTTTTTTTGGTAATCATTTATTTGGGTTTTCTATATAAGTAATCACTGTTTCTATGTCTGTATTTCTTTTTTCTTCTTCATTGTTTTTTATTAAGTCATTTGTACACAGATCATGAATACATTTATGCCATTGTGGGATTCAATGTGTTGATTATTTGTACAAATTGGAATGCTTACATCCTACTAATTAACATAGCCTTCATCTCATTTACCCAATTACAGTGTTAAGACATTTGTGTTCTACACCTGATAGATCCAACTTGTACTTGCAATCTGCTCCATAGATCTGGTCCCCCTATTAACTCTCCCTCTACTGACCCACCTCCCTTCCTTCCACTCCCCCTCCCTCCTTCGTCCTGGACTATAGTTGTGATTCATCTTTCATATGAAAGTATGAGTATTACACTGTTGTCCTAGCTAGAGCCTCTAGTGTGATATTGGATAAAAGTAATTAACAGTTGGAAAAAAAGCTTATAATCCTAGTTTATAATCCAAGTTTACAGATTTTATAATCACTTTAGGGTCAGTGTTGAAAACTTAACATGACCATAGAGAAATAAGATTGCAAGAGACTAATTAGGGTCATTTAGTTAGTAAAGATAACCAAGAAGGGGTCTAAGATTTATCTCCATAAAATGACTTTTGGTATATATAGAAAAATCTATAAATATCATCATCAAATATGAATAAAGGCACCAACCCCAGCTATAAAATTTAAAAGAACCACTTTTGGAAAAATAATTTTTTTATAAAGGGGAACTCTCAGTAAACTGATATTTTCAGAGATAAGTTGACTTAATTAAATAGTATAATCAATTAAGTTTCATCAATTTCAAAAGACCATTGAAATAAATACTTTATTTTAAAGGACCTATTAATTCAATCATATACAAATATTTACCTGTATGAGGGCTTACTATGTGCCAAACACTGTGGTGTTTTAACTTTTTTTTTTTTTTTGAGACAGCACCGTTTTACACTGTTGCCCTCGGTGAAGTGCTATGGCATCATAGAATACAGCAACCTCTATCTCGTCCTGGGCTCAAGTGATTCTCTTGCCTCAGCCTCCCAAGTAGTTGGGACTACAGGTTCCCGCCACAATGCTTGGCTATTTTTTTTAGACTTGAGGTCTTACTCTGGCTCAAGCTGGTCTCAAACTGTGAGCACAGGTAATCCACCAGCCTCGGCCTCCCAAATGCTAGCATTACAGGGAGGAGCCACCATGCTTGGCCACCACTGTGGTGTTTTAGATGCAAAAAAGAATAAGATAATATTGTTCTAGAGTCCAGTGGGAGGTATAATAAGTAAACAAGCCAACACCAAGGCATACATTAATATGCAGAATGGTGAGGAAATATATAGTATGAGAATATCTAACATCAAAATGATCAAGGATATATGGCTTATTGTAAATAACACTTGAGCCTAGACTTCAAGGGAAAGTTGCTTTTTCTCTATGGAGGAGGGAAAAGTTCGTATCATAGTCAAAAGGGTAGAATAACATAATTTTTATGTGAGCTATTTTACATAGAAAGATGGGACAGGAAGGTTATGAGGCTGACTAGCAGTAAGTTGTAAATATTCATTTATTTATTTATTTTGTAGAGACACAGTCTCACTTTATTGCCCTCGGTAGAGTACCATGGCTTCACACAGCTCACAGCAACCTCCAACTCCTGGGCTTAGGCGATTATCTTGCCTCAGCCTCCCAAGTAACTGTGACTATAGGCTCCCACCACAATGCCTGGCTATTTAATTAAAACAAAAATTTTTAAATGGTTTTTTGAGACAGAGTCTCAAGCTGTCACCCTGGGTAGAGTTCCATGGCATCATAGTTCACAGCAACTGCCAACTATTGGGCTCAAGAGAGCCTCTTGCTTTATTTTTTTCTATTCATAGTAGAGACAGGGTCTCGCTTTTTGCTCAGGCTGGTCTCAAACTCATGAGCTCACCCACCTTGGCTTCCCAAAGTGCTAGGATTACAGGTATGAGCCACCACACTCGGCCTAGTTATAATTTTTTATGCTAAACTAGATAACTTGACTTTCATCCTGAATTCAATGAGGTAAAGTCTGAGAAAAATTAAATAATCATATCTGTGATCTGAAAGATTCATTCTGGTGGCATGTCAAGACTGGATTAGAAACTAGAGAGATTCTATGCAAAGGAAATAACTAGCTAAAATAATATTTCAGTAATCCAATTGATAAGAAGAATATTGTGGAAGAAAATGAAAACAGATGTGAATAGGAGTGTTAAAGATATGGCAGTAGAATCAACAAAATCTACAGTGTGAAGTAGAAGAGAGGCATTAGGGATTTATTTTGGGAGATGATGTACTCTCTAAGTGGAGAAATATAGAAAAAGAGGCAGGTTTTGTAATAAAAAAATAATGAGTACATGTTTGGACCTATTTAGCTTGTAGGACTTGTTAGGCATTTAAATGGAAATGTCATCTGTATGGTTGAATCCATTTGGCCAGGAGGTCAGAATAGAAGTCTAGGATGTGTGTATGCATCCACAAGCAGTTGAAGAACACAGGTATAACTAAATTTTTTCAAGGGAGGAGAGAGAGAGAGAGAAGAGAGAAGAGAAAAGTGGTTTAGGATGAAGCCCTAGAGGACACTATACTTGAAGAGGATAAAAAATAAAAATAAAAGGAAGAGATGCCACTAAAAGGTATATGAAATATCGAAGGATTAGCCCAAAGCCTGGCAAAATAGAAAGAAATAGAAGAACATCTTTAAAATTCGAAGCAAACCTTGTGGTAACTGTTTCTCTTACTTTCTAACCCTGAAGTCGAAAATTCAAATGCCTATGGGAGCTGGGCAGGTAATTTAATGAGTTGAGAATCTTGGGTGTAGGATAATGATGGGGGACTGTCATATGCCAGAGAGCATCTTGTATAGAAGAGGCAGCTGCTATCTAGGTCCTGCCTATTATTGCCCTGTGGGAATTTGGGTCAATGTTGCCAGATATTTGGCTTTTTTGAGAAAAGCTGAAACTATATATTTTTATGTGAAATCTGCCAATTTAAAAATGTTTAAAGCCTCACAGAAGTACCTATGGGATATATATATGTATTTTTTAGCCCACCGGCTGCCAGTTAGTAACTTCTGCCTTAGCATCCATGATGGGTACAATCTGGGCCAGGAAGACCTCTGGTTGGGCCTGCAATTACAAACTTCTATCTCCATATTCATGAGTAGGCTCTTCGTATAGATACCTTGATGAATAATTTTCCCATTTTCTGTTACTCTGTGTAAAGGTTGGCAATTGAAAAAATTAAAGAGGCGGCTTATGAAAACAGGGATGTTCTAATTAATGCCTAAAACTTTTTGTAACTTTTGCTACCTGCTATGACAAGTATAAACAGGGTGATCATATACTTTAGGGGTGAACAGGGACACCCTCAGCAGGAGGTGTAAGGTGAAATGCTTGAATACCCTAACAATATGAGATGCTCTTGGCAGGGAAATTGAACTATCTACTTTTTACTCAGAACTTCTGAATCCAATGTTCTTATGTTCAATGAGACTCATTTTCTTAAAATTAATGACATCTTCAATATTTATCTTGAGGGTTGACCATGAACATTTAATTATTTTTAATTCTCACTTGCTAGTCATGTTATTTGTTTGGAGTCAGAGCAATTTTACGAGGTATCAATTAATGGTTCATTTTCTTTATGAATTCATGATCAAAATACCTTCAAATGGGAAAAAAATGAGGTGGCGCTTCTCTACAGGTGGCACATATAATTTTTTCATTTATAAATTGAGCAGCAAGCATTGCTCTTTTGTATGCCAAAGGCCATTCAATTAGTAGAACTAATTTTCTCTGGCTTTCTGGCAAGTTCTGCTGTTAGGCTTTGAGTTTTTAAGCAGATGACAAGTACATAAAAATACCATTTTTAAGGAGCTGAAATAGACTGGTTTCTTATACATTAATAATAAACCACTTGAGCATCTTTATTTTTAAGATGGCTGTTATAGGCACCCACATTTTTATGCCCTACCATGAAGATGCCAAGACAGAACCCACTCACATGGGCATTGATGATTGCTCTCTACTGAATTATACTGGAATGGCTTTGGCGAGAGAAAAAATATGCTCCGATCATATACGCTTCAAAGAATTTGAAGCCAAAAGTACCGCTGGTTATGAGGAAAACCCCATTTAGGACACTTTATTTAAAAGTGTGGGCTAGAGGTTGGGAAAGAAAATTTACTTGGGAAAAGGACAAATAAATAAAGATTTCTTATTACCATGTCGTTATTCCAAGTGTGAGTCAACGGAATTCATCAGATAAGGAGGTTTTAAAATGCATGTGCGGGATACCTTTTGAAGTCTCATAAATATTTACATATTTCAAAAGATTATATCTGAGTATTTCTAAGATAATTGTTAGTTAAAAAAAATGTACTAATGGCTTAACACATGGCTTTAGATGGGAAAATGGTTTTGGGTTCTTTCAAGCTCCATCCTTCTCCACTTTTCAGAGGAGTCTGATAAAATCAGAAGACTAGGTGTAAGAGATGGAAGTCAAATCCAGGACTTCTTATTCTAAGTCCAGTGGGTTTTCAACTATACATTTTCATGTTTCAACCTCTTTAAAAATAAGCACAGCTCCATTAGATGGGGAACAAAGGGAAGAAATTCTTGGATTTTTAAATTGCATTGGTGTTTCATGAAAAAGTTAATTTTAACATAGTGTATCAAGATGAAATTAAGACTTTCAAATTACACATGTGCACACATAGACTTCCTTGGGTATTGTTCATCATCAGCATACATTCTGACTAGCAACAGTTATTTAGAGGTTAATAATGTTTGGTGTTTATTTCTATTTGTAGTAATACTTGGAGGAATACTTGGTGCTTGCCTTAGTGAGAGGTTATCGGTGACAAATATCTTTTTAGAAGTCCTTGATCTAAAATAATACCTCTTAAAAAATACCTCTTTCTAACAAAATCTGGCTATGTTTGGTCATCCAATTCTCTCATGAAGAATTTGAAGGTTTTGGACTTATAGAAGCTAGTGGTTGCAATTTTATTATCACACAGTAGTTTGTGTTTAAGCACATATGCTTTGTTTGAAATGTATTGAGAGTAGCTACATATTTTCAAAGGATTGTGAGTTCTTGTGTTGAGGTGGTATAGCCCCATGCTAGGCCACCTATGAACCATACTTATTTGAATCCCTTGAAGAGGAGCCAAATAATTATTTTTCTGGGATATGAATCTAATCTGTGTTCACACTAAACAACTCAGTTTCATTTAAGGGGAAAAAGTACTTGTATATAGCTGTACTCCTGGAACTGAAAAGTTAAATAAGGATTGCATGTTAATACAGCCTTTTTGGAAAGAAGTATGGAAAATCCTTAAAGAGCTAAAAGTAGACCTTCCATTTGCTTCCAAAATCCCATTAATAGGTATATAACCAGAAGAAAAAAAATCATTTTACCATGAGGACATTTTCACTAAATGTTTACTGTAGCTCAATTCACATTTGCCAAGAGGTAGAAAGAACCCAAGTGCCTATGAACCTACAAGTAGATTAATAAACTGTGGTATATGTATACCATGAAGTACTATTCAGCCACAAAGAAAGATGGAGACTTACATATTTTGTATTTAACCGGAAGGATTTGGAGATAGTAAAGTATCTTCCTAATTAAAGTATCACAAGAATGGAAAAGCAAGAATCTGATGTACTCATGAACAACTACACACCCACACCAAAGGAAAACACAATTAAATTCAAGAACAGGGGAGGGAAGAGGGTTTGGTAAGCTTTCACCTAACAGGTACAGCGTAGGGGTATGCAGCACATCTATTGGGTGACGGGCTCAACTACAACTTGGACTTCACCTAACAAATGCAAACAATGTAAACTAACCTTATGTACCTTCATATTAATCTGAAAAAAGGTAAGTGAATAAAACTTCTGAATTATAAATGTAAACACTAAAATATAAGGTAATTAATTATAAATTAATATAGAACCTTTTGGAGAAAACCACTGATGAAATAATGATTTACCTATCACATTAAGAAATGAAACTGCCTATTACTCACATCTAAATTAAGCATGACTACATGAATATGGCCATTATACAGTAAACCTGGAACACTTATTATTTAGTTTTGGACATCTTTGTTTTGACCTGGTTTAGATTCATTGTTAGATCATTTGGACAGACACATGTCCTGTGCCCCATACTGTCTCTTACTAAATGAGTCCATGCAGATAGTCCCTAGGGCGGTTCCTATGATTTGTGCTTTCTGGTGTTCACAGCTTTTTATATCCTTCCCTATTGAGAGTTCAGGACATGACTGGTTTATAACCAACAGAATATGGAAAAGGTGGAGGGATGGGTATTATTATATATACATGATTACATTACATAAAATGGTAATGCCCATCTTACTGAGACTTTCTGATGTTTTTCCTTCTAGACTTTTAAAGAAAATTTTTAAATTTTTAATGTTTTGAGATAGTGTTTCACTCTGGTGCCCTGGGTAGAGTACTATGGCATCATCACAGCTCATAGAAACCTCAAACTACTCTTGGGCTCAAGGGATCCTCATGCCTCAGCTTCCTGAGTAGCTAGGAACATAGGTGCCCAAAACAATGCCTGGCAAATTTTCCTATTTTTAGTAGACCTGGGTTGGCTCTTGCTCAGGTTAGTCTCGAATTCTTGAGCTCAAGCAATCCACCTGACTTAGCCTCCTAGAGTGAGTGCTAGGATTATAGGCCTGAGCCCCAGTGCCCTGCCCGCCTTGCTGGCTCTTAAGAACTTGCCATGTTTTGATCTGAAGTATGGAGAGGGCTATATGACAATAGATGAAGGCAGCCTCCAGCAGATAGCTGGCAAGAAACTTAGGCCCTCCTTCCAATAGCCTGCATGGAACTGAAGTCTGCTAACCACCATGTGACCTTGGAAACTGAACTTTCTCATTTGAGCCTTGGATGAGACCATAGTCCTACTCCTGGTTGACACCTGGGTTATAGTTTTGGGAAACCCTGAAGCAGAAGAGGAAAATGGAGTGGTGCCTGGACCCTGGTATGTTTAATCACTGTGCTTAGATCCTGTGAGAATTCATGAAGAATCGCACATTTCTGTTTCATGATCTCCCCAAGCATAGGGGGAGACAGAGAAAGAAGAACAGCGAGTAACATGATGTGATAAAATATAGAAGCATTTTAGTGCTGTGGAAACATGAAAAAGTGAATGATTCATTCTCCTGGGCTTGCCAGGGGTGGTGTGGGCTGAATGTCAGGAAAAGCTTCACAGAAGGAGAGAATGTTTGAGCTAGACCTTAGAGGTTAGTGAAGAGCGGGAGGGAAAGCAGAGGAAACTGTCTAACAAGGGCTTCAAAGGATTTATTTACATGTCACTTATTTATTTACACCCCTCATTTCACAAAGAATTTAAAGTAGTTCACAAAAATACAAAGAATGTACAAAGTATTTGGAGAGTACTAGTCTATTCTGCATAGAAAATTGGATGCATGGTGATGGGAAGTCAAAGTTTGAAGAGGGCAGTTCAGAACGTGTTCATGAAGACTTGTGTGCTGGGCTAGGAAGTTTAACTTTTCTCTAAGACATGCTAATGTGACAGAATGTCTTAAGGACAAACATATCAACTGGATTTAAAAGACTAATAAAATCCCCAAACAAAAATAGAAGTAACATACTATATCTTTGGTAGTACTTTGCATATAATCAAATTGTATGTGTATGTGTGTGTGTGTGTATATATATGTATATGTATATATTCATTTAATAAATGGCTAAGCATATATGGCCTTTATTAACTGTAATAGAACATAATTCTTTTAATTTTTAATTATTATGGATATATAATAGCTCTGTATCTTTATAACGTCCATGTGAAGATTTGATACTGGCATATAATGTGAAATAATCAAATTAGCATGATTAGGGTATCTATTACCTCAGGCATTTATCATTTCTTTGTGTTAGGAGCATTCCAATTCCATCCTTTTAGTTATTTTAAAGTATACCCTAACTTATGGTTGATTATAGTCACTTTTCTGTGCTGCCAAATATTGTTCATTTTATCTAAGTATTTAGCTATATTTTTATACCCATTAATCATCCCAAGTTTATCCCCCACCTCCTTGCTTCCTTCCCCAGCCTCTGGTAATGATCATTCTATTCTGTCTTGAGATCAATTGTTTTTAATATTTAGCTCCCACATATGAGTGAGAACATGTGAGATTTGTCTTTTTTATGCTTTGCTTATTTCACTTATCACAATATTCTCCACTTCTATCCATGTTGTTTGCATTTGGTAGGATTTCATTATTTTTTCAGGCTATATAATATTCCACTGTATATATGTACCACAATTTCTTTACCCATTCTTCCATTGATGGACATTTAGGTTGATTCCGAATATTGGCTATTTTGAATAGTGCTGCAATAAACATGGGAGTGCAGGTATCTCTTTGATATACTGATTTCCTTTCCTTTGGATATTTACCTAGCTGGGTCATATGGTAGTTCTATTTTCAGTTTTTGGAAGGACCTCTATAATGAAGACATATGTAATTCTTTACACTCAGGATGACAGGCAGCTAGTACAAAAGATAACTATTCTTCAGATAAGCTAACAAAATAATTATATTTGTGTAAAGTGGTAGAATAGAAAAATGAGGTTACTATGACAACATTTAAAATGAGGAACTTAACCTCGTCAGTGAGGTCAGGGAATTGCTAATTAAGGTCCAAGGATGATAGATGTTCTGTGGTATGTGTGAAAATGCTGGTTTTATAAGGAAAAAGTAAACTTTTGTATGTGTCTGTTCATTGAAGCAACATATACTCAAGTACTACAAGGTATGAAGCTTCATGGGAGAAACAGGAACAAATACATTACACTGCTTCTATAAATTCATCTTGCAGTTAATTTCTTATAAAGCATTTTTTAAATCAAACACTAACTATTCCATGAAACAAGACTCTAAGTAGATGTTCTTAAGCTAAGCATATGTTCCATTGATGATCATACCAATATCCTCTCTTCAGGAATACTGTTTTTTTTTTTTTTTTTTTTTTTTTTTAGTAACTAGAGGGCAAGCAGTAAGAGCAGAGACTTCTCTGGCTTATGGAAGGTAAAGTGATTGTGTTCACTGAACTGTACCTTAGGAACGAAGATAAAGCTTCCTCTTGCCCATCTCAAGAGTCTCAATTTTGAGCAAAGGATATATGATTAAAATAACCACAAAAACAACCACTACAATTTCTCTCATGTGACATTTGTTGCTCTTCTCCAGTTTAACTGTCTCAGTAGGGTCATGACCAGAGGTAATAGGGATGAGGCCTGTCACTGAGCTTCCTGCTACTGATTCAGAGACATTGGCTCCCAGACAACTCTCTTGATAGATCTCCTCAGGGAGGCTTGGCATCTTGTGATCACCAGCATAAACCCCAAAGTACTAAGGAATCCAAGTTTTAATTAACATTTCCCACAAAAGGTGTAATTGGGTCTTTTTCCCACATCTACTAGCTGCAGAAAAATTAGAGGCAAGATTACATAGATTATATACACCAACAAGAAAAAAACAAGGGTTTAAGGCAAGATAACCTAGCGAAAAGTGAATACAAATTATCATTGAATGGTAAGGGACACTGATTCATCCTCCAATTCTGATGAGAGTGACTTATAAACTAAGATGAAGTAAGGCTCAGAGAGGACCATGATTCCAGAAATTTATGTCACTAGCAAATTGTTCAGACTCACTCAAAGTGAGTCTGTTAAGTGTATGACCAAAATTTATTTTTCTATCACTACCACAACTTTTGGTCTCTAACCCCAAAAGACAAGGGAAGTTCAGTAGGGAGGATAAGACATGCATAGAAACAACCAGAGTATAACACGCAGCATGGAAGACGCAGATGGAATTATATTAAACCCACTTCGTTTACCTGGAAACTTGTAGAGGGCTTTATGAAGGAAATGCCGTTTATGACACTGAACTTCCATGCATGGCAAAGGAGTGATCTCTTACCATGAAGCATCTTTCAGTATTTGAACATCAGAAGAGATGGCATAAAACCACAATATATGCCAAGAGTTGTTGTTTTTATTTTATTTTTAAACATTTTATTAGCAGCTTAAACTCAATTCTGAGACTTCTACTTGAACAAAGGTACGACTGTCTTAGCTGCATTTGGGACAATTTACTATGTGATAAAAATGTTGTCATTTGTAGATGTTTCTCCTGTCAATGAAGACTAAAGATTTCATTACCACCAAAATGCCTGTCTTAGTGTAAAGGTCAGAGGCGTGTTGGAGAAAAAGCCCGTGTATCTGGCTGTCACAAACCTGTTCTTCCCTCTTTCCACAAACTCTGGAATGGCAGCTCTCTGAAGGTTGACTGTTCATTGCACTGAGAATGAATACAGGCACTTTGTTGTAGAAGATACTAACATAGTGAATTTTATGCATTTTTCATTGGTGGAACAAGATGGGGAAAAGAGTGGCCATGTGTGGGAAGGGAGAGGCAAGAAGGGGACAAAATATTTCTGTGCAGGTCATCTTATGCCAACCTTTATATTCAACTCAACTCAAGAGATGGTACTTAGTGGGGCCTAAATGATTAATAAGGCTTCCCAGCAGGACCACAAACCGACAAGAACCATGACAGAAAGTGATAGGTGACTGTCTAGAGAAAGAACAAACAACCTCAGAGAGCTATAATGACAACAGAAAATATATAGAGGGCTCA
Organism: Galagoides demidoff; assembly: GCA_963574575.1. Classification (NCBI taxonomy): domain Eukaryota; kingdom Metazoa; phylum Chordata; class Mammalia; order Primates; family Galagidae; genus Galagoides; species Galagoides demidoff. Next base: position 12,870 of record CAUYQV010079895.1, read on the forward strand.
AAATGACACCAGTGAGCTACTGAGGAAAAGGAAAAGAAAGGGGTCAGGTTGTTTTCTTTGTGCTGGGAGAGTTTGGATGTGAGGTGATTGGAATAAGCAAAAATATTTAGATGTTGCAGAAATAATGCAGCCTTTGGGTTCTCCTGGAGTTCCCTTCTTGTGGGAGAACAAATTCCAGCTGTCTTTTCTGAAATGATATTTACTGTTACTTTCTATGATGATGATTGTGGAGAAATGTGTCATCACTGAAATTCTCATTGTGTTTCATGTTTTCTTTGACTTGCTTGCTACATGACTGTGTCTCTGATACAGTAAAACATCATGAGCCATAAATTATATGAGAAATGTGTCACAAAGACATCTTAGAAAATGCATAGGGAATGGGATATCCAGGGCAGTAGCAGAAGTTGCTCACCTGTGACAGCAGCTAGGCACGTGACAGAAACAAAGTCTCAGCCACATGCATGGTGAGAAAAAGGACGTGTGTGTTAGCAGCAACCGCGTGACCATAGACACAACAAATTAATCACTTAGCTGAGTAGAAACAGACTACCAAATGGCCGGTGTCCAACTCCACATTTCCTACACTAAGGTACATCAACCCAAAAGAATGGTTGCTGCATTGCCTGCTACACATCGTGATATTTTTATAACTTTTTCCTTCTACTTTCTTTGAATCCTAATAAATAGGCATTGGAACTTGGCATCAGAGCCGCACTGCTACACTCACAGTGTTTGACCCCCAGGACTCTCAGTTGTATGATTGTATTACACTGACCACCTCCACGGAGGTCCCAGAAACCTAGAGGTTCAACCTCACCTTTCCACACTGCATGGAGAACCTGGACTTAGCTGTGCACTGTACCAAGTTGTGCTTTAGTTTGCTGGAAACCGAACCTCCTTTGGCCGCATGTCTTTCAAATGGAGGGGGAGTGGGCCAGTAAACTTTGCCTTATGTCCATGGTAATAAAGCCTGACCTAACTGGGGGCCATTTCTCAATATTCTATACACACAATGGATTTCAGTTCTTCCAGGAATAGGTTCTTAAAGCAAAACAAGAAAAAAGGCCAAGCCTGGAAAATGACTTTCAATGTTCAGCGAAACATGTGGATTTCGATTTGGAGATAAAGAAAGTATTATATAAAACAGCAAGTGAGTTAATGATGTGAGTATAGCAAGGAAAAGAGTGGTACATTTGTGGGTAGCACAGCCAGGTGCTTGGGTTCAGATTCAGTGTTATAGTTAAGAAAGAGAGGAGGGTGTTGGGTAGGCAGCGACTATCACTGATGAAGGAAACGCAAAAACAAACAACAAAAGCAGCAAGGTGCAAACATTTTGAAGATTGGAGATTTAGTTCTTCATGATTTGCTTCATAAAACAATTAGTAATGTAGGAGATGGGCTATTTCTTTGCCTTGAGGTTTCTATTAAACATTACCGTTTAATTACATCAATGTGGACTTTACCATGTATACTGTTGTCGATTGCTGGTATAATAAATTAGCACAAATTTAATGACTTAACAAAAATTTATTACCTTTTAGTTCTGGATCCCAGAAATCTGAAATGAGGCTCACTGGGCTAAAATCCAAGTATTAGCAGGGCTGTTTTCCTTCTGGAGGCTACAGGGAAAACTCTGTTTCTTTTGCCTTTTTTTGTTAGCTTCTGGAGGTAACTGCACCCCTCGGCTGTTGGATCTTTCTCCATCTTCCAAGCCAGCAATGTACAATTTTCTAATCTCTTTCTGACTCTGACTCCTTTTTCTACCACCCCCTTCTACTTAAAAGGTCCCTTGTAATAACATGGGCACACCTGGATAATGCAGGATAATCCCTGTATTTTAAGGCTAATTGATTAACCTTAGTTCCACCTGCAAATTTAATCTCACCTTGCTATGTAACAATGTATTCACAGGTCCCAGGGATTAGGACATGGACATCTTTGGGGAGGGATATTATTCTGACCAACACAACATCTGATTGATTATTAAATTAACATTTATGTGCACAGTATTTTAATTTAAATTTACTTTGACAGTGTAGACTATAACATCCAAGCTTAGAATGCATGCAGGTATTTAGGCCGTGCTTCTAAATCCTTAATCTATTAACCAATCAATCCACTAATTTTATCTTTTTCAAAAATATGCTTGCTTTTCTTAGAGTTCTTTCTGGATGGAGTACTTCTGAATTTTTATGAGGGAGACGGTGGCCTTTCCCAGGTGAATTTGGCTGCCTTGATAATTACAAAGTCATGTCTTTAGTCCCTCTCACCTCTACCCCCTTCCACCCATTGTCATATACAGACAGATATTGTACTAGATGATATATATTCAAAGATGAATATCATACATAGATACTATTCTTTAAACAGAATCTGAAGGGGAGAAAGAGGATGAGATATAACATTAAAGAAAAATAAATGTGTTATAAAGTAAATTACTATGAACTGTGAAATCAGAAGGGGTCCTACCTGGCTAGGGAAGTCTGCAAATCTTCAGTGTAAACACAGACTTTGGATGAGATGGGTGGGGTTCGGGGGATGATGTTCAGTCACAAGGAAGAACAAGTGGAGATAGAGACCAGTCAGAAGGAACAAGTGGAGATAGAGACGAATCAGAAGGAAGACCAAGTGGGGATAGAGGCCTTTTCCTGCCAGCTTGTTTGTTTTTCCTCTTGCCCCCACCTGCCTCCGAGCCCTTCAGTTCCCTCCACATAAACTCCTTCTCTCTTCTCCTTTCCATTGCTTGGCCACCTGCAGAATTTCCATTCCTGTTTTATTGAGAATAAGAGGGAATAAGATGAGAACAAATTAAGGTCTTAGTACTTTAACATGATACCTAAACTCCATGTGATTTTTCTTCTTCAAGTAAATCTCTTAACTACTTGCTAAATTATAGATATCTCAGTTTTAACCTCATATTCTTCTTTATGGATTCTACTGTGTAACAGAGAAACAAAGAGACTTGGGAATCGGCCGTGACAAAGCACGTGACCTTCAGCGAATTGCTTTATTGCTCTGAACCCTCCTCACTAGGGAAATGGCAGAGTTAAAATAGCATGGGACCAACTTATTTATTGAGTTGGCTAAACATGGTGTGGTTCAATCAGGAAAGTATTTTGGTGTTCAACCTCCTTCAGCTATGGCCTGTTGGATTTCCCCACTCCATCAATACTTAGGGAAGATTCTACAACTGTAGATCCCTTTAATAAGAATAATTCAATTTTTGACACAAAAATTCAACTTCAAGTAGTTACAAGGTTTTGTCTAGACTTCAATTGTAAATTCTAAACTTGTCCCAAATCCATTCCACCTACACTGTGGAGATAGCATGGTTTCTCCTTTTAGTATTTCTTACTATTTCTTTTCTCTACCATCTGCCCCTCTCCCCTGCCTTCTTCACCCTTCAAGCTCCTCAAGAGTTGAGGAGAGGAGAAAGAAAATCAGCTATTTTTTGTCCTCTTTGAAGTTTCATCTTCACATTATCTGTCATTCCTGTAGATTTGGCAAATGTTCAAATATTCATGTTTTTAAAGGCACAGATTTGGGGGTTGGTGGAGTACCCACCCCGAGCAATTGATGGCACGAAATGCATTGACATGCTGTCATTCTCTATCTGCTAACTAGCCTGCCTCTTGTCCCAAGGTACTTTATTGGACCCCTTTACCTTGGGCATTCTCAGTAGTATGTCTCAAGCTGGTTATCTCCTGTGGAATCCACTTGACCCGAGAAGTTTGTCATCTCTTCCATGATGACTATGTACGTACATAATCATTCTCCTTGCTACCCCCTCCTCTTGTCTTGCTCTCCAAGGCCTCTCTCATCATTCTCTTACCCCCAAATTGCCAGGTGAAAAGCACTAAACTTGCTTTGGAATAAAACTCTAGGAGATACATGTCTGGATCATTTTTTCCTCCACTCTAGTCTCCTGGAAACACTTAGATCTGTGGGTTTCCCTAGGTCATCCAACATCCAAACTTAGAGGAAGATGACCACCTTTTCTGTGTCCAGGCATTCTACAGGTAAGTTTTTTATTTTAGTACTCTGCATCTCTTGACTCCTGGCCAGTGGAGAACTAACCACTTCCTCTTTCCCACCAGGGAGGACAGGGAGACATGTTCCCCACTAGGCTGGTAACTCTCCACCTGCCCTTACATGAACTGGATAGGGTAATAAGCTAAAGGTTGAAGGGCTGATATGGCCTCTTCTAGCTCCTGGATTACTGATAAACCTTCTTGATTGCTGTGTTTAAAATGCAGCAGGGGTTAACTTCCATTGTCTGCCGATATGTATCTTTGGCCAAAATGCTCAGATTTCAAGAAGTGTTCAATTTCATATCCAAGCTCACATGTAAATTTCACAGAATGGTGCTTAGCTCATTAGGGAGTTCAGATATGTTAGTTTTGTCTTTACTTTCACTTCCAAAGGTTCACTAGAGCATTCCTGTAAGCCACCACTTATATAACTTTTTAAGGGGGCATTTAAACCTATCATTCATACTCTGGAATTTTTTAAATGAGCAAAAGAGCGAAAAGAGAATAAAGAGGAAATCTAAATTTTAAAAACGGCTTGGGGGAATAGAGAAAAGGAACATGTTTCTGCATTGAAATATTTTTTTTCTTTCGTTCAGAGGGCTGTGGGCCTCATTTACACTTCCCTCTTCTGGAAGCTAACTTGTAGCTCAGCTTACCTGCTTTTAGAACAGGTTGGTTCATTTTACCTTAGCATTCAGCGAGTGCATTTGAAATTGCTGATGAAAGGTACTGTCAACTCCCTGGTCTATTTTGATAACGGTTTATACTTGTAAGGCAATCTGCCTATTAGTGTAAAAAAAGGGAATTGGGACAGCACCTTACAAAATGATCTCTGAAAGCAAGCACAGAGCCCCAGAGTCTGCTGGGCATGAATTTATATCCCTATAGCATTTTTGACTCAGCACACAAATGTGGGATGTATGGGGGTGTTTGCATTTGGTGCCAGATTGTTTGCCTACACCAGAGGCTGTCCTAAGAGATTTGTTGAATCTGCTTTTGCTTACAGATTGGAATTCAGGGAGACTTAATTTAAATGCCAAATTATAGCACAGGGTTTTTCTACGCTTTATCTGTGGCTGCCTAGGTTGAATGACTTACCAGTGATCAGTATGTATCTAAATATATATCTGTCTGTCAATTAGGGAAATATAATCTGCCAACTAACTTTTATTAAAGTACCAACAAGTTTACTATTAAACTAGAGGCTGTTTGTGTAGGATAATATGCAATAGATCTTCTTCTATCCATGGTATGAACCACCCCAAAATCTTACCTCCAAAGATGCAGTTATAATGGGAAAATTTTAAATACCCTATCATCCGGATTAAATTAAGCACAAGTTTAAATTTTTTATTTGTTTTTGAGTTAGCATCTTACTTTTCTGAACCTTTTCCAAAAAAAAAAAAAAGCCATTTAAAAAATATCTGTATCTCAGTTTGCTAGGAGGAAAAATATGTGATAATATAAGCATAGAAACTAGAACATTACTTGGCATTAAGAGATGGTCAAGATCTATTCATTCTCTTCTCCCTTTGATGCTAAGATAAGACTTACTTGCTACTCTCATAGAACAGTCAGTGACACACCCAAAGAACAATTTACAGCAATTGCTCTAGTCTTGGATTTTTGGGAGCCAGTGTTACCTTCAATTGGCAGTGTCTCAGGGAGAGAGTAGGAGGTGTCTCTGCTACCGTTTTTAGCTCTTGTATAATCTTTTTTTTTTTTTAAGATGTGTAGAAGGAAGCCCCTTTCTCCTTTTTGGTTCTTTTTATGTTAGAAATTTGTGTTCATGGGGAAACCACATAAATGGCTGCGGTTTTCTTTGTTTCTTCAATTTTATAAGTGAAGTTTTCTGTTGGGATTGCTGGCATCTCTGAAGGACAGAGAATTGGGTTATGGTCATTTTAGCCCTTTGTTCCACTATCTGGTTTATTTAGGAACACAAAGAAAGAAAAGATCCTGGATATTGAGCCGGGCAGTCTGTGTATAGCCCATTCTGGTGCTATCCCAGTGACTTCAGGTAAGTTGCTTAGCCCAGGGCAGATGTCTCCTGGCTCTAAGAACAGTTGGAGGAGTTCCCATCTTTGGTCCTTTGTTCCCTCTGTTCTTGGAACATCTTCCCTCCCTGCTTCCCCTGATTAACGCCCACTACTTGTCTCAGTCTAAGTATTGCTATTTCAGAGACACCTATTTCAGGTTGGTTTTTCCTTTTTTAAGTCTTGGCACCGCTGTCTGGTTGCCTCCATCACCAATCACAATTTGAATGAACATATTTATGTCTTTGTTTAGTTGATGGATATGCATATTCCTCCTTTACATGAAGATAAACTCTTCAAGGGTAGAAAGTAGGTCTGTTGTTGTCCACTACCGTCAATACAATGTCTCAAATAGTGACCTATAGAAGGAGCTCAAAATTATTTAGGCAATGAATAAACATAAATTATCCAGCATCAGATTCTTCATGCATAAAGGAGATAATAATAGGAGATAATAACACTACTTGATTTAAGATTTGCATGAGATAGAAATGGGAAGGATCTGGCAGAGTGCCTAAACCAGTGTTGACATTGTCTATAGACCGATATTGTGTAAATTGGGCAAGACTGTCAGTTCTCTGACCTCACTTACCTCTTCTGTAAAATGAAAACATTAGGCTATTTCATTTCAAGAGTCCCCTTTGCCTATGTAATACCTGGATTTTTAAACATATAAACCACCTTTTTGATTAGTCAATTAGAAATTTCATACTAAAAGCTCCCCAAATATTTAAGTTTTTATGTAGCAAGAACACAAAACTGTTCCTTTTCTATTGGGAAATTCATTAACACCCAAGAGAAAAGGGGAATATTTCACTGTTGTAATTCTTTGTAGCTTACTAGCAATAAGAAGAACAGCTAGAAATGACTTGATTGCTCTGTGGTGAAAAAAACCTATATATAAAATTTACTGCAAAATTAACAGTTTTAACCATTTATCAAAACTGGAATTGCTTATCACCTATTTCAAGGTTTGTTATTCTGGGGGAGGGGACTGGGAAAATTTGATATTCTGATTTGGTGTTTTGGATTGAAACTGATTGCTTGGCTGAGAGGAATTAGCATGGAAACTATTCTTTGCCAGTGGTACTATGGCTTGCCCCATTACAAGGCAGTGGGGAAGCTTGCTTCCTAGGCTCCATAGTACTAAAGGGAATAAAAAGTGTAATGTCCTCCTTCACTTACTGGACTTATGTCCATCTGCAGACCTGATCCAGACAACATGTCTCCTCAAGACGCCTTGGGGAGACACATTAAAAGAACAGTTGGACTCACTCGAATCACTTTTCTGTCACTCTGATTTGATGCATTTCACATTTATTTTCAGCAATTTACAAATAATGATGATGACAACCATAGCTAACATTCACCGAAGGTTTACTTTGTTGGGAGCACTGTGCAAAGACTTTACATGTTGATTACTATCAAGTTCTTTACTTTTAATGCTGTAGATATTAATTTCATCTACCATTCACAGATGAGGAAACTGCGGAATAGAAAGGTTGACTTATTTAACTTGTTCTGAATGATAAAGTTACTAAGTAATAGAGCCAGGATCTGAATGCAGGCAATAAGTCAGAACCCTTTGCTCTTAACCATCATATTTATAAGTTTCAGCCATCAGTGATAACTCCTGTGGTGGTTAGCTTCTAAAATGGCCCCAATAATCCTACCTCCTGGTGTATAGCTCTTGTGTAATTTCTTCCCTTTATGTGTGGGCTGGATCTAATGACTTGCTTATAATAGAGGAAGTAAAAAGTAATAAAATATCACTTCTGAGGTTAGGTTATAAAAATCTAATTCATTTTCTCTTGAGGAACCAATTACCATGTTATGGGTGTTGTATGGAAAGGCCACTGGGCAAGGAACTAAGGGTGGCTTATAGACAACAGCCATTAGGAACTAAAATTTTTGGTTCAATATCTTGTGAAGAACTGACTCTTTCCAACAAATTACTCCAGTTAGGTTAGACGTGGATCCTTCCCTACTTGTAAAGGCTTTAGATTTAGCAGATACTTTGATTGTGTTCTAGAACTTGAACCAGAGAACTAAACCTAATTAAATTGTACCTGCACTCCTGACTCAAACTATGAAATACCATTTAGCAAATGTTTTAAGCCACTAAATTTTGGGGGTGATTTGTTACACAGTAATAATAACAGATACAACATCCTAGCAATCTCATCTCTCTCCCTCCCTCCCTCCCTCCTTTCCTTCCTTCCTTCTTTTCTTTTTCTGGATGCTTGCTAAATTAGGCAACATTTTCACATATATTATCTTGTTTAATCATCATTAAAATTCTGTGAGAAAGTAGGCTTGGTGGTTGTACAAGCAGGTTCAAGCCCAGCCTGGACCTGCTAAAGAACAATGACAACTGAAACAACAACAACAAAAAAATAGCCGGGCATTGTGGTGGGCGTCTGTGGTCCCAGCTACTCGGGAAGGGAGGCTGAGGCAAGAAAATTGCTTAAGCCCAAGAGATTGAGGTGCTATGATCTGTGATGCTATAGCACTCTACCAAGGGTGACATAGTGAAACTCTGTCTCAAAAAAAACAAACTTCTGTGAGGTAGATATTATAATTTTTATTTTATGGGTCAGAAAGTAGAGTCTCAGAGACTTCAAGGAATCTCATTCTAGTAAATTGAAAAGTTAATGCTTATGCATAGCTAACTGTGACCTTTCTCTTTTATAATATTACATCAATTTCCCCCATAAATTAAACTCCATTTGATTCAATCTCTAAACCCCAATCCTACAAATAGAACTGAATGCTTTCTTGTCTATGTACCTTTTTTTGTATCATATAAAATAATTACTGGTAATAGATTGCATTGTTGTGTGGTTTTAATATGCCAGGTGCTATGCTAAGAGCTTTACATACGTTTTCTTATTTAATTTTCATAACAATAAATCTGTGACAAGTTCTATTGCTTCCATTATTTTGCAGATGAAGAAACTAAGAATCATAGGTCTTAATTCACTGAAACTCTATAGGTTTCAGAGATAGAACATTTTATTATACTCATTTGCTTTTACTGTAATTATTCAAGTCAATTTCCTCACTGGACTTCGAGTTCCAAGAGGACTTGTATCTTTGCAGATTACTGCACCAAGCACAGACCCTGTTCATATGGGTACAAGCTCATTTGAATGAATGTTTATCGAACTGAATTCACGTTTAAACTCGAGTTCTTCATTCTGTGGACAAATTTATCCAGAGCGGTATCATACCAAGAAAACTCCTTTTTAACCTTCTAAAATTGCAGGATGGTTTCTCCCTTTTTCTTGTTTAATAATGTGTTAGGAAGGAAGAGTTGCATTTAGTTTTAGAAGAAAAATGAGAGTTACAAAAATCAATATCAATTCCCATAACGTCTTTTCACAGTACTTTTCATAGTACTCAGTCATTCAAATTTCCTTTTTTTTCACATGTTGTATCTCTCTCACAACCTTTACAACTGAAAGTGGCATATAGAATAAAGAATTCTGAATTCTACAAAATTTATAGTTACCAAATAATTAACTTCTAGGTACACGTATTTTTCTGGCTCAGAGCGGAAGGCATGAAAACGTCTAGGAAGCATTTCTAAACTAGGATTCAAACCATATAATAGTCAGAAATTAAAACTATGAGGTAATGGGAAGGAAAACTTTAATTAAGCTCCCGCATTTCAGTAAATTGAATAATTAACATAGTTTATCTTAGAAGTTCTTACTGAATTGTTTATATTGTTTCATAAGAATTCAATTTTGAATTACCATCTTGATTAATTCATCCATTTAGTTAAGAAACATTTAATGAGTGATTACTATGTGTAAAACACTGTTTTAGTAAACTTTAATAAAACAGAAGTGGATGCAGCTTGGTTTCTGTGCCAAAGAACTCTTAGTAAAGATAATAGACATGGATATAAATAACTGCAGTGTCATGTAAGTGCAAAGCAGGTGTACACTTTAGAAACACAGATAAATTTCCCACCCTCCATTATAGGAGTATATCAAAATAATATGTGATATATAAAACTTTCAGCCGTTCTTATGTCTATATTGTGCTTCCATTATCGCTGGAATTTTCTCTAAGCAAGGAAATACAAACATAGAAATTACCAAATAAAGACAGACATGTTGGAAAGCTTTGGCTCTTTACCTAATGAGTCACCCAGAAATATGGCACATGTAATGTTATTATTTCTGTGTACTAACAGCACAGCATCTCACCAGAAGTGTAAGTGAGAGAACCAGAGGTACCTTTTACTCACCAAATATATTTTAACATTGGGAACACCTGTGCTGAATAACTTTGTGCATATCTGCTGTGATGACTCAAGGATTTTATAACTATGAGGCTCTTCACATTGCGAGATTTTCTTCTTGAAGATTCAGAGGGAAACCTAGCACTATGCTGTGGAATATGGGACTTATAAAGCTCAAATAGAGGTATGCTTATCCACAAGGAGCTTCTAATCTCCTTATGAAACAGACAAACTTTCAGACTTAACCATTGCTCAGGGTCACATGCAAACCCCATTTCGAAATACGAAATCATAACACATTTTCTACTAAATTCATTATATAGAAAAAATGCCTTAAAATAATAGAATCATTTTTTTAATTAAGCAATAACCCACACATTTGTCTTAAGTTTGTTATTCTTTAATTTTTTGTATCTTACATTTGACAAAAAAATCCCTTGTTATCACTACCAACTATCCATCATTGTGTTCTTTCCTCTTTCTTTGAAGACATTGACTTGTCTTAGGATGTTCATATATAGCTAATGTATACATCTACATGAAGAACAAAGTTAATTCCCTAAACTTGTAGAAATGTTCTATTGCTTTTTTTTTTTAAGACAGAGTCTCACTTTGTTGCCCTTGGTAGAGTGTCAAGGTGTCACAGGTCACAGCAACCTCAAACTCCTGGGCTCAAGCATCCTCTTGCCTCAGCCTCCCAAGTAGCTGGGACTACAGGTGCCTGTCAGAACTCCTGGCTATTTTTAGAAATGGGCACTCTGGCTCAGGCTGGTCTCTGACTCTTAAGCTCAAACAATCCACCTACCTTGGCCTCCCAGTTTATTAGGATTATAGGTGTGAGTCACTAGCCTGTTCTATTGCTTCTGAAGTGTACTCTGTCCAACATGGAACACATTACTTGCTTTTCTTCCATGTTCCTCCCATCAGTTTTCTTCCCCTCTATACTGTAACCTAAAAGGATTAAAAACTTGTGGTCGCAGTCCTCTCCCTGTCAGTGCTTTGGTTCTATTAACACAAAGTCGGTTCTTCCTCAAAGATGTCTCTCCTTTTCATTAATCCCTTCCTTTCTTTCATAGTTCTTGTCACACAGTGGTATTTTTGCTGGTCTTTCATGTTATAGTTTCTTTCCCCACAATTCTGCCCATACACATCCTTAGATAATCTTCCTGCCTCACTATTTATGTTTATCATTCATTTTGACAAAACGCACCGTGGATCATTAATTACCACCGCATCTCATTCAGCCTTTTTTCTCCTACAGTGAACTTACTTTTTTTTGTCATCAAAGTTATGTCTCATTTTAGCAAAGTGGAAAAATACTGATATGTTAAAAACACAGGTAAAAATGCCATGTTTAGCCCTTTGCAACAGTTAATGTCCCCACTAAGAATATGGAATAATTGAATTCCCTGTTTAAATATGAAATTTTCTTATATAAATTGTATAGCTTGTTCATAAAGGTCTTACATCTTTATTGTGGTATTTCTAGATTATTTTCTATAGCTATACAACTCAACTTAAAAAAAATTTCCTAACTGGTTATTATTCTTTCATATAAAAATGCAGATATGTATTAATATTCTTTCTCAACTCTGATTCTAGGAATTTTCAGTTTATTTTCTATGAATTTCTGGGAAGAAATCTTACATTTTTTAAATGCAGTTTTTCACCCCCTTTTAACATTTTCTGAGATTTGAATAGAACTTCTAGGAAAATGCTAAATAATAATGGAAATAGTTCACATTATTATCTTACTTTTGGTGTCAGTGTCAGTGACTCCAGTGTTTCATTACTAAGTATTATTTTATGATATGTTCATAATCTAATTTTCATCAAATTCCTTTTTGCCATCAGCTAAAAGAAGAAAAAGTATTTTGTCCTTTTAAATATTTTTACATTATAATTTTCATAAGTTTCCAATGTAAAATGAATATTCTACATCTCTATCAGCTTGTGGATATAATTTTAAGTAATTTAAAAATTGCTGACTCAGAAACCTTGCCCCACTGATAGTTATATTACTAATATTACCCCATTCCATATCCTAGTGATTTATTTTTATGTCTAGAAGGTATGTATAGGCATTCAGAAATAATTAATCATATGGCCTTGTACCCTGGACTTCTTGTTAATGTTGAAATCTCTTGAGAAATATGTGTGGCTACCTTTTTCTCTTAGCTGATAGTATCATCTGGAAGAAAAATGCCCTTTGAGAAAAGATGGTTTCTTTATTATGACATTATGTCACATATTTCCATAGATTAAAGTCCTCAGAACATCAAATGTCTCTGATTATTTTAAAACTTTCTGCCTTACCAGTTGTATGCTGAGTTTCATAAGAAATAGAAAATTTTCTACCTTTTTGTCCATGGAAATTCTGCAATATTGCTTATATAATATTAAAGTATAATAATGCATATGAAGTCAAATGGATGTCTGATTATCACCAGTCTATAGGTTGAGCAGGCTTAGTGAACAAGTTTAGCTAAGTCATTCTGATATAAAAATATTAATAATTAATTATTAGTATTATTCCATTTGGTCAAATTTATCCAGCTGTCTAACCATGTATTTATACATGTATTGCATGAAATAGTCTCTTTTCTTTGAGCCTTTTAACCTCTAGTTTTAACCTACATAGCCCATGTCTTCCTATGTAGTAATTTTCCACTTAATTTTCCTAAAGTATATCCTCAAATACAAAGAATTTGAGGAAATTCAGGTTTTCTTTTCTCTTGCTTTCATTTTCTTATTGATGAATCACAGTTGTATACATGTATGGTGTACAATGTGATAATATGCATGTAATGTATTATTAAATTGAGCTAACATATCCATTACCTTTCTTATCATTTTTTGGGACATTTGAAATTTACTTTTTTAGTTGTTTTGAAATATATAATATATTATTATTGTGCATAGACACCCTGGCATGCAATAAATCTAAGTCTATTCCTCTCTAAAAATTTGTGCCCTTTGATCAGCCACTACCCTACTCTTTCCTTTTTCCTTCCGCTCTCAGACTCTGGTAAACATTGTCTATTTTCTCCTTGATGAATTCAGCTCCACTAGATTCCACACACAAGTGAGAATATCTTTTTATATTTTTATCTTAGTTTGGACTGTTTTAATAAAATACCATAAAACAGGTAGCATAAAAACCCAAACATTTATCTCTTACAGTTTAGTAAGTTGGAAGCCTGAGATCAGGTCATCAGCATGATTGGGTTCTGGTGAAATCTACCTTCTTGGTTAACAGATGACCATCTTCTTACTGTGTCCATGCATGGCAGAAAGAGAGCTGGCTAGTTTTCTGGCCTTCTCTTATAAGAATACTAATCAGATTCATGAGAGCTCCATCTTCATGACTTAACTACTTCCAAAGGCCCTATATCAAAATACCATTACGTTGGGAATTAGATTTCAGCATATGAATTTTGGGGTGACAGAAACTTTCAATCCATAACAATTGTGTATCCATTAACATATTTATAGTTTTAGAAATTTTTAAAATAATAGTGCCTTTTAACTTCTGTACCAGAATTAAAAGTATTTTATGCACCATGGTTACTGTATTACAGTATTCTGTACTTGCCTATATATTTTCCCCATCAGCGAGCTTTATACTTGCATTTGTGTTGCTTTAGCATCTTTTCATTTCAGCTCCCTTTAGCATTGAAATAGTGATGATGACATGAATTCATGCAGCCTTTGGTCTCTCAGAAAATCTATTTCTCCTTTGTTTCTAAAGAACAGTTTCATAGTTTTGCAGATATAGTATTCTTGTTTGGCAGTTTTTTTTTCTTTCAACTCTTTGACTATATCATGCCAGTCTTTTCTACAGTATAAGGTTTCTGCTGAGAAAATCTCAGGTAGTCTTATTAATCTCCCTATTCACAATGAGGTATTTTTCTACTGATGCTTTCAGAATATCCATTTTTGTCTTTGATTTCTGACAATTGTAATGTGCTTTGGTGTGAACTTCTTTGGGTTCATAGTATTTGGGATCTCTTAATTTTCTTGAATACAAATGTTCACTCTATCCCCCCTACCCCCAGATGTGGGAAATCTTAGGCCACTATTTCTTTAAATAGTCTCTTTTATTTTCTCTTTCATGTCCTTTGACCTCATAAGACATATATTTGTCCACTTGATGGTTTCCCTTAAGTCCTTTATAATTTCTTTACTCTTTTTCATGCTTGTTTTTTTTTTCCTCCTCTGATTGAATAATATTGAATGATCCACCTTTAAATTTCCCAGTTCTTTCTTTTGCTTGATTAAGTATTCTAAGCCCTGCTAGTGAGTTTTTCAATTCAGTTACTGTATTTTTTAGCTCCATTTTTTTCTTAATTCTTTTTTATATTCTTTAAACCTTTTTATTATTCTCATTTTGTCCATGCCTCATTTTCTTGAGCTCATTAAGCATCTTCATGATGCTTAGTTGGGAGTTTTTGTCAGGTAATCCAGATTTCTTCTTTGTGATTGGTTTATTGTGATGTAGTTTGTTCCTTTAATTGGATCATGCTTTTCTGTTCTTCATGTGCCTTGCAACTTTGTACTGGGACCAACACATTTGTAAAAACAGTCACCTTCTGTCTTTATGGACTTATTTCACACAAGAATAAACCCTCACCAATCAGCCAAGGTTGAGATTCTGAAGGCCTTTATACCTTTTCTATAGATGTGTCTTCTCTGGACTTGTATGTATAACATTCCCAATTAAAATGATTTACTTTCTTCAGAACCTCATAATCTCTTGCTCCCTCTGATGTTCCTCTGCATTATTGTAGGTTCTTCGGAGCTGCTGTAAGCCACTGAGTTCACTTTTATTTTCATCAGCTCTCAGAATTCTGGATTATGCCAGGCCCTATCAGTGCTCCAAGTTGGCAAGACAGAAACAGTTGCTTTAGCAAGCCCCTCAAAAGGCATACCGTGTAATGCAAATTTTTCTTCACTGAGAAAGAGGCTTCTAAGCTATACTGCCTTCTTCTTTTTTTTTCTTTGAGACAGAAGTTTTTTACTTTGTTGTTCTTGGTAGAATTCCATGGTATCATAGCTCACAGCAACCTCAAACTCTTGGGCTCAAGAAATTCTTTTGCCTCAGCCTCCCGAGTAGCTGGGACTACAGGTGCCCGCCACAATGCCTAGCTGTTTTTAGAGTCAGGGTCTTGCTTTTGCTTCAGCTGGTCTCCAACTCCTGGGCTCAGGAGATCCACCTGCCTCAGCCTCCCAGAGTGCTAGGATTAAAGGCCTGAGCCACCACAACCACCTGTCTTGCTTCTGTTTGCTATACCACAGATCCTTTGGAGGAACTGCAAGCTTCTCTTTCTTTTTTGTTCATCTTGGCTCCCTGGAATCTAGGATATGATGGGTCCTGTCAGCATTGTAAGACAGGTTAGATAGAAATCAGTTCCTCAGTAAGCTCTCCAAAAGGTTGGATGATTGGAAACATATTCCAAGTCTTTTTATCTCCAAGGTAAAACTAGGAGTTGAGAATTTTCTACCATTTTGTGTGATGCTAGCAGGGAAGATCTATGTCAGTGAATGTGTGCTAGTCTAATCTCTTGCTTTTAATTTCTGTGGCCTATAGCCTGGCACCATTTCCTGTCAGTACTTAGATTCAGGCAAGAATGAAATTCATTTCTTTAGCTTTCATATGAAAGCTATAGCCCAATTATAGCCCAAGAGTATGGGGAAAGGGGAGAGGAAGGGGAGGCAAGGGGGGAGGCTGGGTGGAAGGAGGGTGATTGGTGGGAGCACACCTATGGTCCATCTTACAAGCATACATGTGAATTTTTCTAAATGTAGAATATAAATGTCTTAACACAATAAGAAAATGCCATGAAGGCTATGTTAACCAGTTTGGTGAAAATATTTCAAATTGTATATAAAACCAGTACGCTATACCCCATGATTGCGTTAATGTACACAGCTATGATTTAATAAAAAAAAAGAAAAGAAAAAAAAAGAAAAAAGAAAGCTCTTTATCCTCAAAGTTTGAACATTGCAGACATGCTTCAGTCTTCTCTTTTCTTCCTGAAGGAGAATCTGGGAGCTGGCAATTCTGTCAGTCATGCTATGCTGAGCCTGGGTGAAGGACTACATGAGGGGACTGCAAAGAATTTATGAAAAATGAAATTAAAACATAAAAATAAAAAATATAAACTTCATTTCTCAGCATAAGCTAAGCAAGGTCAAAACAGTTTTGTTAGCAATTATACCAGCCATGTAGTCAATCTGTAAAGAACTGAGAGTCCTGGTAATTTAGCCATATGAATGCAATCTTTTTTATTTGGTAGGGGGCAGAGTCTCAAGCTTTCACCCTGGGTAGAGTGCCCTGGTGTCACAACTCACAGCAACCTCAAACTCCTGGGTTTAAGTGATTCTCTTGCTTCAGCCTCCCAAGTAGGGGACTATAGGGAATGCAATCTTTTTTACATTATTAACTGAGGAAAAATTGGTGCCATTCAGATTTTTAAGATTAAGAAATAAAATAAAATTCAGAAGGAGCCAAAACAGGTCTGTAAGGTAGATGCCTAGTGATTTCTTGTTAAATCTCCCACAAAATTGCCCTTGTTTGATGAGAAGATTGAGGAGGAGCATTATTATGACAAAAGACTTTTTGGTGAATTTTTCCTGGACATTTTTCTGCTAAAGCTGTGGCTACTTTTCTCAACACACTCTCATAATAGGCAGATATTATTGTGCTTTTGCTCTCCAGAAAGTCAACGAGCAAAATGCCTTGAACATTCCAAAAAACTGTTGCCTTGACCTTTGCTCTTGACCAGTCCATTTTTGCTTTGACTGAAGGACTTCCACCTATTGGTAGCCATTGCTTTGATTGTGTTTTATTACCCAGTTGGTACTGGTAAATCTATGTTTCATCTGTTACATTTCTTTGAAGAAATACATTAGGATCTTCATGCCACTTGTTTAAAATTTCCATTGAAAGCTCTTTTAGGCTGCTGATCTCGGCACAACAAATTTGCTACCCACTAAGTGGAAAGTTTGCTCAACTTTAATTTTTCAGTCAGAATGGTATAACGCAAACCAATTGAGATGTCAGTAGTATTGGCTGTTCTTTCTTCTGTTAATTTTCAGTCCTCTTCAATTAGAGCATGAACAAAATAAATTCTTTCCTTGCAAATTGATGTGGATGGTCTGCCACTGGGGGTTTCATCTTCAACATTGCCTCATCCCTTCTTAAAAATGAATTATCCATGGGCAGCACCTGTGGCTCAAAGAGTAGGGTGCCAGCCCCATATACCAGGGGTGGTAGGTTCAATGAGACTTTGTTCATATATAACATGTATTAATTTATTTTGGTACAAAAAAGTTTTGAATCCATTCATAGTTTTATGATGATACACATTTTCCATTTTTCTACCAGCTTGATGTGCCTGGTGTTGCTATTGTCTGAGGTAGAGGAGCCTCTTAACTGGTTTGTGTTATTTTCCCATGTGTAGTTGTTGAACATGTGCCTCCATGGGGAAAGGGAGGTAGGAGGCTTGCTATTCATCCATCTTGCTGATATATCCTGAACTGTATATATTCTTTTCATGTTTAACCATTTTTAATTGTTTTATTGACTATATTAATTGTATAAGACTGCTATGGGTACAACAGTGTAGGATAAATTATAGGGGAAATTGAGCCCTTATCTTTAGCATAAAACTTTTTTTTTTATTGTTGGGGATTCGTTGAGGGTACAAGAAACCAGGTTACATTGATTGCATTTGTTAGGTAAAGTCTCTCTTATGATTGTACCAAGTTTGACACATGCGCTTTAATATGGTCTTATTATTTTATCATTTATGTTCTCGGGTGACCTTATTTCTTTTTTCAAAACTTTTCTCTAGTGAAGTATGAGAGAATTATGTTAAATTAGCTCTCAGATTGAATGATTATTTTTTTCCTACATTTTAAGCTAATTTTGTTGTATGTTTCCCAATGTGTGGTCACTTGGAATGTCTTTCTAGAGACTCAGATCACTGCACTATATAAAAAAATTACATGTTTCATACGATTTTATAGAATCAAGGAGGAAGGGATGGCTCTTTCTGATATTAATGCCAGTGGTCCTAATGATGTATGTGGGAGGTTAAGGGTTCAAAAGTATTTATGAACTAATTATTTTAGTGTGAAAGCACCTTGATCACCTGGTCAAGGCACACTGGACACATGCATTTGTGGCTGAAAAGGAAAGAAAAGATATTTGAAAATCACTAAAGAAAATATTTAAAAAAATTAGAAACTAGAAATTTAATAGACTTATGAAGGGCAGAAATGATGTTACTAGGTTAACATTTTATATGTAAAAACAATCAAATTGCTAGCAGCAATATATTTTCTTCAAAACTAGCTTTGTGGCTTGGCACCTGTGGCTCAAGTGGCTAAGGTGCCAGCCACATACACGTAAGGTGGCAGGTTCAAATCCAGCCTGGGCCTGCCAAACAACAATAATGGCTGCAGCCAAAAAATAACCAGGCATTGTGGCAGGCGCCTGTGGTCCCAGCTACTTGGGAGGCTAAGGCAGGAGACTCGCTTAAGCCCAGGAGTTGGAGATTACTGTGAGCTGTGATGCCACTGCACTATACCCAGGGGGATAGCTTGAGGCTCTGTCTCAAAAACAAACAAACAAACAAACAAACAAACAAAAAACTAGCTTTGCTTACTAAAACTTTATAATAATGCTTCCCAATTAAAGGAATAAAGTGATTCTGAGTCATGTTTGAAATTTGAATGTTGCTTAGCAGTTATCAAATTTTCCCCTAAATTACAAATTCATAAGTAGATTCCTTCTTTCCTTGCATTTCAGTCTTGTTCTTGCTTTCTGAATGACATAAGATAATATGATTAATTACTCTAATTTGTCTTCAGCAAATCTTAATTTCATAGTTCCAGAGTATATAGGTCATCATCTTCTAACAGACACACATGTAGTTAATAAGCACATGTGATACACTGCCTTTACTATAGTATAGTAATCCATGCAATGAAATCAGGATGTAGCAAATTAAAAGACAAATTTTGAATTAAAAGTAGCAGGGACTAACAATGGTATTCTCCTTTTAGGCTGTGTTTGAAAATATATGTATTATCCAATAACTTTTTAGTACCTTCACCAACCCAATCCACCATTTCCTAATTTGTATTTTTGCTTTAATTCTTACTATCTTTCAGTCTAAAAATGTTCCTTTTAAAACATAAGTTAGATGATGCCTTTTCTCTGCTCAGAACCCTTCTATGGCTCCCCATTTCTCTAAGAGTAGGTTCTATTAATTAGCTAAATGCCTCATATAATCTTGCTCCTATCACCTCTCTGACTAGAGTTCTTTGTTTCTTTTGCTGAAGACCCTGTTGTTTCTGAAACACACAACGTAAACTGGTTTCAGAGTCTTTATATTGTCTGTACCCTCTGCCTGTAAACTACTTCTTCTAGATTCCCAGTAATCTCATTTCTTATTTTCTTGCCCCTTTCAAATTGTTGCTATGTGAGCTTTCAATTTATAATTGTCCCCCAACCCCCAAAGTTCCATGTTCTCACCCTTGTTTTATATTCCCACATCATTGGTCACTCTTACATAATATAAGATATAATTACTAATTATGTTTGTTGATTATGTCTCAACTATATAAAATGTAAATAATGAAAGGGCAGCATCTATGTTTTTATAGTGTGCTTGTGTGTATTAAACACGGAACAATGTCTAGCACTCAGAGGCATTCATCAAATATTTGTGAAATGAGTAAATGAACAAGCTTTAGGATATTAGTTGTTCTTGAGTTAAAGGGAAGAAGGCAAAACAGATGTGAAAAGGTGAGTCTTTAACTGTAGGCAAACTTATTTAAAGAGGAGGGAGAGAGAGAGAGAGAGTGAGCACACAGATATGGGGAGTGCCGATACAGTGGAATGTTAACATGTATTCTCAGTGATAAGTGTGAATAGAGGTCTGTTAAAATGTCATTGTTACTTCCAATGTGCTTAATTTTTTATAATTTTGAGAATAGCATTAATACCCTTGTCTACAATAAAGTCACAGACTCAAGAATAATAGGCATTCATCTGGGTATATAGAAAACTATGGATTACATACTTGAACACTTTGTAGATCAGGGTGTGTCGTGAATCTGGCTGATGTGTAGAAACATTAGAAACATATAGAAATATATTTGAAAAGTCTCCAAAGTATCCTCACTTCTTTCCTTCCTGTCACATTGCTCCTCCACCTCCTCCACACCGTATGCACAGGTGCCCATCCCGACAGTATCTGTTCCTTCAGTAATATCACTTTTGAGTCTCACAGGGTGTGCTGACAGTAATCATCTTGAAGGTAGGGATTATGCCTTCCTCTTTTACATTATTCCATCCCTAGTAATATAAAATGTTCCTGGTATATATATCAAAGAATACACACATGTGTGAATAAGATGAATCAGCTTCAGGAAAATGTCACATCATCTCTACCACAGAGGTATGTTACGGAGCTGTAGGTTTTGAGCACACAATCTTTCTGTAGGAAAAAGAAGAAATATAGAAATGGTAGAATTTCTGACATTGTGATAAGGTATATCACACTCTCACAGGTTTGAGGAACCCTTCCAATGATCTCACATCACACCCATTAGGTGATTATTTTCATTTACTTACCTGACTGGTTTCCAGACAAAGGTAGTGTCATAAATAATAGATGCCAAATCACCACAGATTGCTCATTCACAGATGGAAGGTCTGATTTTTGCTGTCATTTTTTTCCCCTTCTAAATCTAAAGTAGATTTTCCACCTCTGAAAAATTTCAACTTAAGTAAATATGAAATTGATGTATTGCTTTATTATTTAAAATAGAGTGTACTGTATGTGTAAAATTCATTTCCATTACTGGTAGCTGGTGATGGTATTTATGTGAGAAGTGTTGTAATGCTTAAAGTACAGGGCGGTTCCAAACCTAGCTATTTTTTTTTTTCAATGTATGATGATTCTAGGCTTTTTTGATCTTTTGCAGAAGCAATAGAACTATCTTCTGGCCATAGAGAGGATGTCAGAATTGAGACTGGCAATGTCTCTCTCTCTTTCTCTCTCCTCCCACCCTCCCTCCCTCCCCTTAGCTTCCCTACAAGTTCCCTCTCTCCTTATTTTCCTCTTCTTTGTGTACTGAAAGAACATTTTCTTAAACAGTGGATTCAAGGAGCTTTATTTTTACGCTTAATGAAGTTAAGTTGTGTTATGTTGTCCGGTTTCTCAGGAAATCACTGGAAGCTTTATAAACTTCCCTTTTTAATTCAGATTTAGGAAACCTATTTCCTTAACTGCTCCCTTAATATCTGACCCCAAAATGTATATATGAAACTATCACTCTTGGAGCAAGTATGGTAGAAATCAGGGTTAATATTTCCCTCTTGCCTAAATTCCTTAGGGTAAAGGTGCAGGAGCAACTTTGGAACCATAAACTTCTAGTCATTTTGTATATTCTAGGTTTATTTGAAAAGATCATTTTTCATTTTCGGAATGGATTATGTCTTTGGATATTTTACCGACGCAAGTGAGGTTAATCTAGAAAGTGACATTATAGTAGTAGAAAAGATAAGTTAGCAATAACATTCCAACGTCGTTGCCCGAAAGAATTCTGTCCTTGAACTTTGTTACTCATCAATTAATAAACATTTAGTGCATACCAGGCACTGTGCTGTATGCTTTATATACATGTATCCTTAAATATAGAAAATATGTTAGGGACTGCATATATGCTTTTATTTATTTTTTTATTTCATAGGTGAAATGTAGGGAAATTAAGTAACTTCCAAGGTTTGTTACCTTATAAATAACCAGTAACAAAGTCCTGATTATAATCCAGTGAACTGGATTAGATTGGCATTTGAAAATTTGCTGTTCTCTAGCATAGGTAAAAGCCCGTGTAACTTTAAATTTTTACTGTAGGATCATAGTATCACTATGGTGAAAAAAGATTTCTCTTAACCAATAACGCGTCTTAAGCAAACTCCACATCTTAACACGAGTGTCCTTATCTTTTAATAAAGGTATTCCAAAAGGAGCATAAAAGATAACTTTATTACATGGATGAAATTGATTCTGAACTGCTGTAATCCCTAAACAGATTGAGTTTTATTATAGTATAAAAACATGCTTTCTGATAGTTACCTGTGAGGGCTACCTAAAGGTCTCAAGGACCCTGTATTATATTCCTATACCTATTAAAATGGATAAAAGCCTTACTTTGCACTATGAATTTGTATTGGGTTTTTGAAAAGAATAATTTTGAAACTTCCTTAAATGAAAAGCTTCCTCATTTATTCTGTTATGTATTAAGTGCTTAGAGTCATTGATTTATTTAGATTTTTAAAAATGTCAATAGGACTTTTCAAAAATTGGAGTCAGTTCACAGTAAAAGACAGACAAATCAGAAAGGGCGTCTTCCTGTGGAAAGTCTCATCTGTCAACAGTAGGATCTTCTCTGAATCATGGTTATGAGGTAGCCAAACAGAAGTATTCACTGCAGGACACCTAATGTTGACACAAAAGAGCAGATCTGGAATTCCTGTTTTTCTCCAGAAGTAGAAGATCCCTTTTTGTACAGTTAGAAAGCCATTTGTTCACCCAGACACACCTTATCTCCACAGCATGGGTAGGATACAGAGCCTGAGAAAACCAAGAAGTGACTAGGTAGCTGGAATAATCTATTTCTACTTAATAAATGACAGCAGATAATTTATAAATTATATTGCAGAAACTAATACTTATCTCTGTTTAAATGAGAATTAAGTCATACCCTTTACAAAGATTATATTCTCCAATTGAAAAATCAGTGACATGCCCAGATGATTGTAATGGGTATGACAAGACATTATGAACTACGGTGGCAGCTACAGTAGAGATGGGTGTGAACAGGGGGATGGAAATGTGATGTAACAGAAGACTCTTCCTGGAGGAAGCAACATCTGAGCTAGATCCTGAGGACTGAATAGAATTTACCTCAACAAAGAGGAGGGACTGTTTCAGATAAACCTAATTTCGTGTACAATATCTGGGAAGAATAAAAGATACATTTGGAATAGTGAAAGTTGTTCAGAATTGTGGGAGCATTTCTTTTTCTTTTAAGCATGTAATTCCATTTTTATTCTGTAAAATTTTTATATGCACACACACCAAGGATACACAAGAAACTACCAACTGTTATTGCTCCTAGGCAGGAACTATGGTCAAGAGAGGAGAGGTAGAAAGAATCTTAATTTTATAATTATTTTCCTATTTGGATTATTTTACTATGTGCCTATATTTATTTTGTAATTACATGAAAAATATCATCTCCTAGGACTTTTACTTTAAAAAGAGAATATGGAATTCCACAAATGTAGGAAGAATCTCTGAAGACAGGACAGCTACTTAAATGGAATAAATTTAGCTTAAAAAATACCCCCCTGCCCAACATTGTCCTTGTTTTCCTCATTCCCCTGAGGTGCTGATCTGCAGACCGGTCCTTGATGGGCATTGCAGATACAGGCATTGTGGATTAGAGCAAGGCCTCTGCATTCAGAAGCACATGGTTTGAGTTCCAGTTCTACCACTTAGTAGTTAGTTGTAGGACCACTGACAACTAACTCTGAAACTCCACATGTCCCTGTTTCCTTCATTTGTAAAATGGGTACTTCTCTAATAGTCCTGCTGTGAGGATCAGATGTGATAATGTTGAGCACTTGGTACAGTAAGTGCTCACAATAGCAGCTATTATTTCATACATTATATGCTTGTATTCCTAAATCTCAATTGAACCCTGAGTTCAGATTTCTGCATGTCAGAGGAGACATCATATTGAAAGAAGGCAGGGTAGCACTGCTTATCAGCCAGGAGTTTAGTTTACACAGAGGCAGTTTGCAGAACTATCTGTACAGCAACAACTGGGAAAGTATTTAACTTATTGTCTATTATCCTCAATTTATAAAACTGCGTACATGGAAAAATTAAAGTACTGATAGTAGTGATAAGAAGTATTTACACATCAAGCAAATGAAAAGACAACCCACAGAATGAGAGAAATGTTTGCAAATCATATATCTGATAAGGGACTTGTAGTCAGAATATGTACAGAACTCTTAACAACTCAATAAAGTAGAGACAAATAACCCGATTAAAAAGTGGGAAAAAGGTTTGAAGAGACATTTCTCCAAAGATAAGCAGATGGCCAATAAGCCCATGAAAAGATGCTCAACATCTTCCCTCAATTTCAATGGGGAAATGCAAATCAAAATTATAATGAGATATTACTTCATGCCTTCTAGGATGGCCATAGCCAATAAGACAGACAATAACACATGTTGATGAGGATGTGGAGAAATTGAAACCCACTGGCTTTGCAGGTAGGAATGGAAAACAGCTTAGCACTTCCTCAAAATTTTAAACCTACTTACTATATTATCCAGAAATTGTACTCTTAGATATCTACCCAAGAGAAAAGAAACTACTCACTCACACCAACATGAATGTTAATAGAAGCATTATCCGCCTAAGCCAAAAGTAGAAACAACCCTAATGTCCTTCAATGGATGGATGCATAAACAAGATGTGGTATATTCACACAATGAAATATTAGCTACCGTGTTTCCCTGAAAATATGATACTGTCTTATATTTATTTTTTCTCAAGAAGAGACACTAGGGTTTATTTTCAGGGGATGTCTTGTTTTTAATTAAGTATAAGACAACAATCTACATTTATTCAAATACAGTTAAGTCATCTTCTTCGGGAACCTGACAGGGGGAGCCGACCTTGTTGGTGGGGCTGGTGCGAGTGATGCATGAACTCCTTTCCCCTAGCCATTTGGCCATGTGCAATAGGATGCCTGCCACCTTGGTTACCACACATGCACCCACGCAAGTGCAAATGGTTCGGAGAAAGGAGCTGTGGCAGATAAAAGGTATTCCAGTCTTCCTTACTGCTCTGCCATAATGCATGGCATGGCTATGCAGATATGCTATGTATAGCCACGCCCATCCCTAGGTCTTATTATCTGGGTAGGGCTTATATTTAACAAATGCATAGAAATCCTGCTAGGGCTTATTTTTTTGGGTAGGTCTTATTTTGGGGGAAACATGTTAGCAATTAAAAGGGATGAAGTACTGACATGCACCAACTCTGAAAATATGCTAAATGGAAGAAGTCAGTCACAAAAGATCACATACTGTGTGATTCCACTTATGAAAAATGTCTAGAAAAAGGACAGTGCCTATGGCTCAAGGAGTAGGGCACCAGCCCCATATACTAGAAGTGGTGGGTTCGAACCCGGCCTTGGCCAAAAAACTGCAAACAAACAAACAAAAATGTCTAGAAAAAGCGAATTAATAGAGATAGAAAATATATTAGTGCTTGTCAAGGGCTGAAGAAGTAGGAGGGATTGGGATGAGGGGTGACTATTGTGGGCATGGGGTTTCTTTCAGGGGTACAAAAGTATTCTGGAATTAGTGGTGATGGTTTCACAGCTTTGAGAATATACTAAGAATGTTGAATTGTACATTCTAAACAGGTGAATTACCTAGTATATGCATTATATCCCAAAGTGGTTTGGAAAAGAGGATGTGTAGCATTATAATCTTTTGAAATAGAGACAGAAATCATTAGATTTGTTGAAAGGGATGAATCTTTAGCCTCTACTGGTTGTTCTTAAGCATATTATAGTTTATATTTTCAGATTAATATGAGGGTATAAATGATTAGGTTATATTGTTTGCATTTGTTAGGTAAAGTTCAAGTTGTAGTGGGAACATTTCGTGAATGGAGAAGATTGGGGAGACGTCATTGGGGAATAGACAACAGGTGAATTTGGAAGGACAGTGAGCATTACATCAATGTGTTTGAATTTTTATTTTCTTAAGAGTGATGTGGGGGCTTTTAAAGGATTTTAAGTGAGGACATAATATAATTACATTTTCCAATTTAGAAAAATTATTCCAGAATCATTGAGAAGAAAGCATAGAGCAAGGTCTTTCCAAATACATGAAGAAATCTTTTGAGTATCTTGTAAAAATTAAGGAATAGGGTGATAAAAACCTAAAGATAGAAAGTGGCAGGATAGAAATGAATAGCATGGAGGAAAAAAGTTATAAATGTTAAAATGCCAGGATGCAAAAATCAACTGTTTACATATTAAGGATAGGGGCAAAAAGAATCTCGGATGACTATGTGAACTTTAGTGGTGCTTGTTGAAACAAGCAATGAGGAATGGGAGCTGGTCGTGTAGGGATTTATGATTCAACTTTGAAGGTGTTCACTTGAGTTGCTTGTCAATCAGTCCGGATGCAGGTGCCCAGTAGTGACAAAGCCTACAAGTTTTATGTTTGTGAATCAGAGTGTCACTCAAAATACAGATGTGAGGGAGGTATGCTGGTTATGAATTAGGTCACTCAGAAGAATGGGAAGAAAATGGCAAAAGTCCTTGGCAAAAACTGAGGTGAAAGGCAGTGGGCCGGAGGAGGAAAAGGTTGGAGATTCACGGAAAAGCATGTCAGATTTGATCACACTTGACAAGAAGCTGCCCCTAGCCTACAGAGTCACACGTGGTAAGTTTTTTTTTTTTTTTTTTTTTTTAATTTTTCAGGTTCAAACTGAAAGAAGAAGAACTAAGAGAGCAAACTGATTGGTTATGAGTTACCAGGTGTCTGCATGTTAATATTATATTAATAGTCTGGGTATATCAGCCAGCAAGCTTTACAGGACCAGCAGATGTTGCTGGGATTAGGGGAGAGATGAACACGAGATGAAGAACCCATAAAAGTGCTTTTAAAAAATGAACAACAAGAATTGGTAATAATTTAAGGGACAAGGAAAAGGAATGGAAGACTTAGGTTCTGCAGTAGTAAACAGACTGATTTTCTCATTGTGTTAGCTCAGCAGAGAGAATGAGCGGTCCAGCTCCACACTCTGTGTCCTTGGGAACATACTAACGCCAAAGACATCTGGAATTGTTTGGAAAGAAAAATATTTGGAGAAATGTTAACATATTACCCTAAGAAGCAAATTAGTGTAATATGCTTAATATCTGAAATCTTTCTGGAATGTTACGAAGTGAATCTATTTAACTAATGTCCTTTCCAAGTAATAGAAAGTTGGAAAAGTTGAGGATTATGGCTCTACAGCCTATCAACAGCAATGCATTAATCTATTAATAAATATTGAGGCTCAGTAAATTCTGAGATCACATCTACAAATATGGCATAATAATTAAGAAAAAATAAAACAGGAGATGGGACCAAATGCTAAATGTAGAAACCCCAAAGCAATATTATCCTCTAGATTTCCTAAATAGTGTGGTTTATGAGCAAAAAGCCAGCACTCTCACTCTAATTGCTGGTCATGAGTCAGCAATGACTGACTTTCTTTCCTCTAATAAAACCATGTCATTGGTCTGGATTAATGGGAGAATTGACATGCTTCTCTTCTTTAAATTTTAAATAGGTGAGTCTCAATCTACCAGATCAGGACATTCAGATAATTAAAATTCTTACAAGGTTATGTTTTAGAAGTTCTCAGAAGTGTCTCAAATATGCTCAGGAAAATGTCTCCATCATCAGTTTGATTAGTTACCTGGTGATACTACTGATATTCCACCTGTCTCCTGCTTGGACTCCCACGACTGGGTCTCTGCTTTTGGCAGACTCTGCCAGGAGCTTCCCCAGCAGTCTGATGCTACAGGGCATTGCTAACTCTTGCCAGACTATGTTCAAATAGTAAACAAAATTAATCACTAGGTTGTATGATTGTGTCTTGTGAAAGAGAGAGGAAAGTCTTTCATTCTCTTGTGTTATATCCCACTAGAGGATACTAACATTCATTTATTCCTGGGGCAAACATTTAAAGAATGTTGATTCATTCCAGGCCTGGTGCTTGGTGCTGGGTATAAAATCGTGAGTAAAAGTAGCCACCTTGGCAGAGGAGCTGGATGTTAACCAAATAAATCTAATAATGACACACGCAATGATAAAACTACAATCACAGGAAGAATTCTAAAGGAAAGGAAGAGGCTACAGTGAGATTCAAAGAATCAGTAAAAGCGAACTAGATGAGGTAGGGATGGATAGAGGGGGAACAAGAAACGGTCCAAAGACTCTGTGACAGTTATAATGTCGAGATTCTCAGGATCTGGGGGAAAAACCAAAACCAGAATGGCTAAATTTCAGAGAATAAGGGAGAGAATGGTGCTGGAGAGATCTATTAGAGCCAGAATATGCCTTGTTAAGTTGTGCTACCTTTATTCCAAGAGTCAAATTTTATAATCTGAGTGGTGAGAGGGATATCAAAGTTGTGAGCTGCTGTGGAAAGTTGATTAAAGAGGGGTACGATTTATTTTAAGTGAAAGGAGAATCGTGTTGTGTGTGTTTTAATTTCAGGTTATTGTGAGGATACAAACAACCGGCTCATGATATTTCAGTTTGTTAGGTAGAGTTCCTCTTTCAGTTGTGTCTTGCACCCAAAAAGTGTGCCGTACACCTGACTTTTGTGTTTTATATAGAGTCCCCGCCCTTCCCCTTCACCCACATTCTTATTAGCAATGAGGGAAGGAGGTGGCTGTGCTTGGAGAAAAATCTAAGAAACAGCTTGTTACAGTCAGATTTGTTCCTCTCCTCTGATGACTTGAGCTTTTTCACTTGGGTCCACATTTTTTTTTTATTTAGTAAATCATAGTTGTGTACATTAATACTATCATGGGGTACAGTTTGTTATTTCCATATACAATTTGAAATACTTTCATCCAATTGGCCAACATAGCCTTCATGTCATTCTCATAGTTGTTGTGTTAAGACATTTATATTCCACATTTAGAAAGATTCACATGTACCCTTATAGGATAAATCATAGG
>CAUYQV010079898.1:0-20721 GCA_963574575.1 Galagoides demidoff
GCACAGAAACTAAGATTCCAAATTTCTACTGTACTACTATTTCTTCTGTTTGAAACTCTCTCTAGTATCCAGTGGGGTAAAGGGTGATAGCCTGGGAAAGATTCAGAGATACTTAGGTTTCTGGCCATCATGCCATTAGGATGCTATCCAAACCCAGCTAGAACTGCTCACACTTTCTACTTTGGCAGTCATGGGAAAATACTACCATAGTGAACCCCCATAACACCCTGCAAGGAAAGAATTTAATTTTTCCATGAATCAAAAGCAGTGAATTTAGGTTTTCCATTTACATAAATTTTTAGCTTCTACTGACAATGTGGCCACCAAACTGTGAGCATGTCCAAATGTACAAGTCAGTAACTTTTAGTAAACGGTAGAACAGACACAGCTTCTGAGCTAAACAGCAACAGCACATCTCCTAGGCCTGCCAAGTAAAAAATAAATCTGTTACTATTACATATAAATAAAATAATCAGGCTCATATTAGTGTAATAAATGTAGAGCATATGTAGATAATTATGTGTCCCTACTTTATGTAAACTGGGACTGGAGGAACTACAAGATTCAATAAATAATGGCTTAGTAATGAGAATGTCTATGTAGCATTTCTAATTTAACCATTTTGACATTTGTGTCAATGCAGTAACATGTCAAACAACTGAGTTTTTTTCCTCTTGTTTGTGTTTTACTTTTCTCTTTGCCAATGAATCAGCAACTCTATAGGGAGGAAAGATTGCTCAGCAATATTACTTCCTTTAATTCATGCCATAATATGATGAAATGGATATTATAATCTTAACTGTCTGAAGTGCAGATAATTTAAATGATTTGTCAAATTTGCATGGAAAAAAGTGTCCAAGAATCAAAGATAGATTGTCTTCCTTTTCCTAGGAAACCATAACTGCTTCCTACAACTTTCATTGAGTATTCTCAAGAAGACGGATTGCCTTTAAACCTCATTTTCATATTCTTTAGATGGCAGGCCCTTCTACTCCGGCCCTCTTTCCCTGAGGGGAGGAAGCTGGGAGAGATATATGAGATCTGACAATTAAGTTTGAAAATTCATCCTAGAAAAAATGCTGCATATCTCATTGCTGAATATCACTATGGTTACCTTCAAAGCATTCTGTATGTGAAGCTGTGCACAGAATCAGTCCTTAGTCCACCCTGTAAGGACTTCATGAACTCTTTTTTTCTGGAATAGCCATCAGACCCGTGGTCATATTACCCTTGATATCCTGAATGTCATCAAAATGTCTTCCTTTCAACATTTCCTTTATATTTGAGTAAAGTAAAAGGTATTGGGGCTGGATCAGGTAAGTCAGAAGGGTGTTTGAATAGTTATCTGTGTACTGGTTAAAAACTCTCTCACAGATAGTACTGCGTGAGCTGGTGCATCATCGTGATGCAAAAGCCGTGAGCTGATGGCCAAGATTTTCAGTGAAGATTTTTCTAACTGTTTCTCTATCAATGTTTCTCAGTTTTCTATGCTTCTCGCAGTCAGCAGAGGATTTTGACACACAATTTGACAAATTTTTCCAGTGTTTGGTTCAGTTCTCTTCATTATTGGCCTCTATTCATTAGTGACTCCTTTTCTCGCCTCAAAAATGTTTAATCCATTTGTACATTGCCATTTTCTTCATGACATTATCATGAACTTGGACTAACATGTCCCTGAGTTCACCTCTACTTTTGCCATGTTTAGGAAGAAATGTAAAGTTTGTTCATTGCTCTAATTCAAGCTCCAGCATTCTCATAATGGGACACAAAAACACTCAACAATAATGAATGCCACTCAGAAGACCCCATCACACGTGGACACAAACACATCTGTGAGAAACTGACATACCAAGGTTGTAAAACCTTACTGAGCCATTTGTACAGTTCTGCCAGCTTAAGTTCACAGTGGTAAGTCTGCAAATTTATTGTCAGACCTCATAGGCAATATAACTGGTGAAAGCCAACATATTCTTGATCCCAACAAGGGTATATAATAGGACTTTGGGATCCTATGTGGATGAGACAAGTTGTACTTTGTCTTCTGTTGCTTGATTTTTGGATGAGTGGAGCTACCATGGTCCATCTGAGCTTCTGGCTGGGTACACAGGCATAGCTGGGTTCTGAGCTTTCTAGCCCAATGTCTTCAGCTGGTTCTTAGGATTTTCCTATCGGTAGAGAGAGATTAGGAACAAGCAGGGTGGACCTCAGGTGTAAGCTATAATCTTTAGTCATTTGCCTTCAGTAAAGCTGAGATTGCCACCCTCCTTTGACTAACAGGTGTTTTGAGGGTATCTTCTATTGCTTTGCACCCTGGAGCAAAAGAGTAGGATCCCCAACTCCAGCATATTGGAGATTATACTGAAGATTCAAAATGTTTGGTGCTTGAAGACCATATCTAACTTTAAAACCATTGATGAAAATCTGCCAGTATTTCTAAAGAGTGTTAAAATGTTTAGACCTCTATAATCCTAGATTTTCCTTCAGTTACTTGTTATTGTATCAAGAGCACCAAGAACAGTGTTTGTCACATAATAGACACAAAATATGTATGTGCAAAATGAAATAATGAGAAAGCAAAGCAATCTTTATAGCAGACCACAAGTGATGCCTACACATGCCCACCAAAGCATTATGTACTGAGAAACAAACCATTGGAATGAATGTCTTAAAAACAAAGCTTTAGTCATGTCGGCCTCTGATCAGCAACTACTTTTTCAGTAAAACATCTAACTAAATATTGGTGTTTACTGAAATTTAATGGCATGAGAAAATAGAGCTGATAAAAATACAATCACATAAAATAAGATATAAAATTGCTGTATCTGCATTTTAAACCCCTATAAATTAAAATTATCCCTGAAAAACATAACATATTGGAAAGGATTGAGAGAAGATGGAAATTGGAGTCTGTGTCTTTTATCATCCCTTTCAAATTCCCTTTCTTGAACAGCACAGAAGTCAAAGCTAGTCAAATGTTAGCACACAGAGGTAGCCCATGGTCAGGTAGGGTGCTCCCTGCCATGGGATGCCCTGATAAGGGGATAAATGGGCCAGACCTCAGCCTACTCTCTCTTCCCACCAAGTCATTCCCCTTGCATTCACACAGGGGGATGTCATTTTCTTATTAACCTACAGTGGCTGTGTGTGGCAGAACCTGATTCTAGCTCTCCTGAGATTGATTAGAAAGGTGGCATTTGTTACTATTCATTGTCCATACCATCTATAAATTCTCATGGAGCAGTGATGGAGGAGATTTGCTTCTCTTGGGCTGTGTGACTCAAACCAAAAGGGGTGAGGAGCCTGGGACCTTAAGGAAACATGTGGCTTTCCTGGTCCTTAAATGTAGCCTTTTGACTGAATCCAAATTTTACATAGAAATCCTCTTGTTAAAAGGGGTGCAGCAGAGAAAGATGAAGTTTTTCTTGCCTCCTTTGGTGCTTAAAAAAGTCCAGTCTTGGGGCAGTGCCTGTGGTTCAAGGAGTAGGGTGCTGGCCCCATACGCCTGAGGGTGGCAGGTTCAAACCCAGCCCCAGAAAAAAAAAAAAAAAAACTTCCAAAAAAAAAAAAAGTCCAATCTTGAAATCAAGAGGCTGTACATTCCTCATTTCTTTAAAATTATTATTTTTGAGTATCTCTTTGCATGTGACGTGATACATAAAAAGCTCACTAAAAAAGACCCTCACATCTCATTCATTGACCAATTCAGTCAGTAGGACTATGACCCAAGAATATTTATCAACTCATTGAGGAGACTTGAGAGAAAAGTTTTCCTCCTTACTGACTGTTACTGCAGAATATCACAGATGTACAGGTGTCTCATGTGTAGCAAATGTGCATGGGTAGAAAGTTATGTGGCAAATTCCTACCCCTTATTCTGGCACCAGGAAAAGCAAAGAAGAGCAAATAGAAACAGTAGATAGACTTTAAAGGATGCTCTGACTTGAGTAATTCCACCTACAAGACAGGGGAAAATCAAGGATGCCAAAGAACACAGTACCCTTTTCATCTGGAAAATGTGACTAATCACCTGCCAAGCTCTGAAAAATGATCTGGAATCCAAGTATTATAGCTGGAAATTTGACAAGTACATACAAATATCTATACAATATGGTCCACAAATGACATAACTATTTTGGAAAGTCTTGGAGCAATATCTGATGCATTTTATAATGTGCATGCTTTACAAACAGTAATCCCACTGTTAGGGAGCTACTTTAGAAACATTCTCAGATACTTGCATGAAGACACATGTAACATAATGTTCCTTTCAGGATTTTGTATGAGAAGGTAATCACAGAAAAACCAAACTTCTGCCATTACAGAAAAAAATTACATTATTGCTATTTTTTCAATCCACCAGTTTATAATAATCAATCAAGTTAAGAAGCATAGATAAATGAATTAGATCTACATGCATTAACATTGATATATCACAATGTAACACTGAATAAAAAGTTGCAAAAGGATATATTTTAAGATGGCAGTCATGTACATATAGGAAATACAGAAAAGAGTAGTATATATTCTTTATACACATACAAATACATGTTTGTAAAGAATAAAGCAGCTATAGAAAGCTGCAGAATTGTCACTTTAATGAAATAGTTACTTCTGAGAAGGAAGGATAGGTAAAAAAAAGGCCTTCAATCTTACCTGAAATTGTTATTCTTATAAACAAAAATAACATGAAACAAATACAGCAAAATGTTAACATTTCATAAATCATAGTCATGGACATTTGGATTAGTTTTATATCATTGTCTGTCCTTGTGTATATGATTGAAATGATTTGCAATGAAAATAAATGTGGCCTCAATCTTAAAGCCACACACAAAACACTACCTTTTGAAGTTTCTTCCCCAAATATAGATCCATTAAACCTCTCTCCATTGGTCAACATCCTGGAAGGTAAAGTACTATGGTGGAAGCAATGTGGGTATTAACATCAGGCAGACTTCATGGCACTAATTCATTGGGCTGTTTTTAATTATGAAAAAACAAATGTTGCAACAGATACAAAGTTTATCTCCTAATGAGTGTTAATTTTTTGCCTTTTCTAACATCCACTTTCTTGACAAATCACGCAGATCTTGATTAAGAATAGCAATTTTTTTTTTGCCACACTATTTGAAATATTTTTCTATATTTTTCAGTGGCAGGAATGTCTAATCTTTTTTCTTTTCTGCCACAGATTGAAAGAATAACAGTTGTCTCGAGCCACCCATTAAATACACAAGCACTGATGAAAGCTGATGAGCAAAGAAAAGATCCATTCATATTTTTTGTGATATCTGACACTACAAATAAGCAACACAGCCCTCAAATAATTTGCATGCTGCCTGTGGGCTGCAGATTGGATACCCTTAGACGTGCTGTAAAATATTAAATAGCCTTTAAATAATTTAAATCCATTCCATTTCTGCTTTTTAAAATAATTGCTATTTAAGCACTCATTTCAGCATGTAATCCTTTGTTTCTTGATATTGCTGCACATAGGTCATTAGGAAAGCTTTGAGCAGATTGTGTTATAGTCCATTATTTCACTTCCACAAAAAGCAGCCAAGAACATCAGTTCTGATTCACCCATGGAAGCTTTGACATGATTGCATGGCTTACAGATGCAAGATGCGAGATGATTGGCTTACAGATGTTGCTGGGATGGGCTTCATTTGTATCCATCCGTGTTGATATAATGTTTCTTGGTTTTTGTGTATCTCAAAACTTTGATAATGACCCAAGTATAAGTATTTTATGCCTCATCTCATTATGTGACCCTGGAAAGGTCAATTGACCTCACTAACCCTCAGTTTTGGGTCTTTAAATTGAGGTGTTATAAAAGATCATTCTGTTCCTGAGGGGTTTTTGACACCAACATTTTCCATTTAGAATCTCATGAGTATATAACCTGTCTTCTGAAATATATCAGAAAGAAATCTCACATGTTACTCTACCATCCTGTGGAGTTGGGATTTATCTAGGGTAGCAGTAGGAAAGAAGAGTGATGGGAACAGTACCATCCCCTAGGGAAATTCATCAAAATTTCTTTGATGGAGAAGGATTTTTTTATTTAAACAAGCCTACTGTAAAATTTAATGTAAATTCATTTGGAGAAAACTAAAAAAACTAAAAATATGCTTGTGTAAAATATTCTTACTGTTTAAAGAACAAATATAATAAATATGTGCTTGATAATAAAAACAGAAAAAGGTAAGCAAGACATCATTCCAGGTAAAATCTATTGGTTTTTTTTTTTTTTTTGTCTGAGGCTGGGTTTGAACCCAACACCTCTGGCATATAGGGCCAGTGCCCTACTCCTTTGACCCACAGGCACAGCCCAAGCCCAAGATCTATTATTAATGAGGAGCATAACATATGAGTTGGTGACCTTTGCATATCATATTTCAATTTCAAAACATTGCTGTATATCATAAGTGTAAATTAGCTTTTTAATTTTAATCATGTCAAAAAAACTGGGTTTTGTTGATTGGTTTTAGAAGGGATCAGTTTTGAATTCAAGGAAGTTATTTTTCTTATCTCTTCCATCTTTTAAAGTTTCTTCTTGAAATCCTTATGCAAGAAATTAGGATTTTATCAAAGTAAGAGAATTTGAATATGCCTTTGGACATCATTAAATTGAGTGAGGTGTTAGAGTATAGATCCAAGTGTAAAATGTGAAAAAATTATTTCTTAGAGTTCAGACATAAGTAAACAGGGCAGACAGCTCAGCCAAGAATATACTATTTATTTCTCCAAAAGATAAATTAGAAAACCCCTTTATTACTCCTTATATCTATGTTT
Organism: Galagoides demidoff; assembly: GCA_963574575.1. Taxonomy (NCBI): domain Eukaryota; kingdom Metazoa; phylum Chordata; class Mammalia; order Primates; family Galagidae; genus Galagoides; species Galagoides demidoff. The sequence goes on from CAUYQV010079898.1 coordinate 6,799, forward strand.
TAGAAGAAATAGGGGTAAATAAAGTTTGTGGAAATAATGAACATTTTACAGAGTTTACAGTAGATGAAAAAACATATATTTTGGCCAAATGTAAAAAGGCCTAATTTTTCAAACTAGCTGCACTTTAAGGCCATCATCATAGAATTAACTTTCAAGATAAAGAATAAATTTCTTGAGGTGAGATAAGTAAACTGATGGACTACACAACTTCATAACTCCTGTCCCTCTAAAAATACATCAAAAAACAAGCATAATCAACTTTTTCAGACCCCTGGAAAACAGTGAAAGACATCATCAACTAAGTGAATGCTGAATTAAGACAAAGGCAACATAAAAATGGTGGGAAAACTTTGTGACTTTATTGTTTGCTCTTAGCCACCTTTCCCACTGAAGACAGTGCTGCATTCCCACTGTAAGATCCTGGCCCCTGGTTTCAGATGGAGCTGAGGAGACCTTATTTACAAATTATTCAGTTTGTATGTTTTAACAGACTACATCCTACCTGAAGGATTATGGGAAGAGCGCATCAGTTTTACCTAACTCAGAACTCAATCAGGGAGGAAAAGGAGAAAGCATTGCTAAAAACATTCCATGGTGAACAAAAACTCAGTCATCTGGGCCAAAAGATTATAACTGAGATGTACAATAAACCATTTATAGCCCAGGAGGAAAAATGGGAAAGGTGTTTCTTCAGAAAATCAGGGCATCTAAAAGTACTCAAGATGGCTGATTTTAGAAAGCAACATTCAAAATAGAGAATAGAAAAAACCATAGAATCAGTGAAACCAAAAGTTGAATCTTTGAAATCATCAATAAAGTTAACCAATTATTAAGTGGATTGACTAAGAAAAAAATTAAATGCACAAATACTTAAAATCAGATGTGAAAGTAGGAACATTACTACCAATCTTACCGAAATTAGAAAGGTTATGAGATAATACTCTGCATACTTCTTTACCAACAAATTAGATAACATAGATCTAATGAACTAATTCCAGAAATACACAAAGCAGAATCCAGAAAGAATAGAAAGAACATCTAAATAGTTTTATAATAAGTAGCATTGAATCAATAATCAAAACCCTCTTCATAAGAAAAGCCCTGGACTAGATGTCTTCACTGGTGAATATTTAAAGAAATATTAAAAATATTTAAAGAAGTATTAAAAACAATATTTCTTAAACTCTTGCAAAAAAGAGTTCAATTTCATTATTCTTTGAAGCTACCATTAACCTATTGCCAAAGCTAAATAAAAATATCACAAAAAAAGAAAATAAAGAACAATATCTCTTATATTTTTTCATTTTTTCGAGACAAAGTCTTACTTTGTCACCTTTAGTAGAGTGCTATCGCATTATAGCTCAAAGCAACCTCAAACTCTTAGCTTAAGAGATCGTTTTGCCTCAGCCTTCCAAGAAGCTGAGGGTGACAAGCGCCTACCATAACACCTGGCTATTTTTTTTAGAATCAGGGTCTCACTCTTGTTCAGGCTAGTTTGGAAGTCATGAGCTCAAGCAATCCACACACCTTGGCCTCCCAGAGTGCTAGGATTATAGGCATGAACCACCATATCCAGCCCTACAGTATCTCTTAAAAAAGTAGATACAAAAAATTTCAAAAAAAAATTAACAAATCAAATTCAACAGCATATTACAAAGATTATATGCCATAAGCAAATGGTATTTGTTCCTGGAATGCAAGAATGGTTCAATATCTGAAAATTAATCAATGTAATATGCCACATTAATAAAATAAATTAGTAAAATGAAAGGAGAAAGACACTTAATGATAAAGATACAGAAAGGCATTTAACAAAATTCAGCACCCATTCATGATAAAAGCATTTGGCAAACTAGAAATACAAAATGTTTCTCAATATAATAATGGCCATATACTTAAAAGCCCAGACTAATACTATTATTCAATCTTGAAAGACTATAAGATGTTCTTAAGAGTAAGAACAATATAATGATGACTACTTTTACCACTTCTTTTCAACATAGTATTAGCAGTTCTAGCTAGAGTTATTAAGTAATAAAAAGAAATTTTTAAAAAATCTGAATTAGAAAGAAAAAAGTAAAATTTTCTCTGGCTACACAAGACATTATGTTATATGTAGAAAGCCCTAATGATTCCACAAAGTGTCTTCAAGAAATAATAAACAAATTCAGCAAAGTTGCAAGAATCAAAATCAAGCTCAAAACGCAATTGCTCAGAAAGCAATTAAGAATTAACAATCTGAAAAGGAAATGAGGGAAACAGTTTAATTTATAATAGTATCCAAAAGAATAAAATATTTAGGAATAAACTTAACCAGGGAGTGAGAAACTTATTCACTGAAAATTAAAATATTGCTGATAAAAAACTGAAGACATAAGTAAATGGAAACCATTCTATATTCATGGATTGGAAGGCAGTAGTTCTTTTTTTTTAATTTCAGGTTAATGTGAGGATACAAACAACTTGGTTACAAAATTTGCATTTGTTAGATACAATCCCTCTTATAGTTGTGTCCTGCACCCAAGTGGAAGACAGTATTTTTTAAGATTAAAATATTTTGGCTTGGCGCCTGTGGCTCAAGTGGCTAAGGGGCCAGCCACATACACCTAAGGTGGCGGGTTTGAATCCAGCCCCGGACGCCAAACAACAATGACGGCTACAACCAAAAATAGTTGGGCGTTGTGGCAGGCGCCTGTGGTCCTAGCTACTTGGGAGGCTGAGGCAGGAGACTCGCTTGAGCCCAGGAGTTGAAGGTTGCTATGAGCTGTGATGCCACGGCACTCTACCCAGGGGGACAGCTTGAGGCTCTGTGTCAAAAAAAAAAAAAAATATATATATATATATATATATATTACCCAATAGATTCACACACTCTCTACTAGAATTCTGATGATTTTTTTTGATAAATGTAAAAAAAATCCTAAAATTCACATGGAAACTCAAGGGACTCCCCCCCCAAATTCATAAGTTGAAGTCTTATCTCTCAGTAACTCATATTGTGACTGTTTTGGAAGTTAAAACCTTTAAAGAAATAATTAAGTTAAAATGAGGTCTTAGAATGAACCCTAATCAGATAGGACTGATGTTCTCATTAAAAAAAAGAAAAATGCACACAGGCGGGTACAGAGGGAATACCAAATGAAGACACAGGAAGAAGGCAGCCCTTTAGAAAAAACTAATCCTGCTGACACCTTGTTTAAGGATTTCCAGCCTACCGAACTGTGAAAGAATAAATTGTTGTTATTTAAAGCCACTCAGTCTGAAGTACTTTATCATGGCAGCGCTAGCAAACTGTAGAGATGGCAAGACCACCAATGGGAAAGAAAAGGAGTTAGGTGGAAGTTATTATTTAATGGACGCAGAGTTTCAGTTGGGAACAATGAAATATTCAGAAGATGGATAGTGGTGATGGTTGTAAACCATGTGAATGTTAACGTCAATGAATTATATAGCAAAAGTGGTTAAAATGGTAAAATTTACATTGTGTATAATTTATATGGTTTGAGAAAGAATAAAATACCTGTTCATGGTTAAAAGACTTACTATTATTAAGATCTCAAAGTGATCTACAGATTCAATGCAATCACTGTCAAAATTCCAATGACCGTTTTTTGAAGAAATAGAAAATCCAGTCCTCAAATTTATATGAAATTGAATTGGACCCTGAATAGCCAGAACAACCTTGAAAAAGAAGAACAAAGTCAGGAGGCTCACACTTCCCAATCTGAAAACTTTCGATGAAACTGTAGTAATCAAATACTATGGTATTGGAATAATGATAGACTTACAGGACAACAGAAAAGAATTGAGAGTCCAGAAATAAATCCATACAACTATGACCAATTGATTTTTAACAGGGTGTCAAGTTGATTTAATGGAGAAAACAAAACAGTCTCTTCAACAGATTTCTCCGGGGAAAACTGGGCTTTCATATGCAAAAGAATGTCATTGGACTCTATCTAATAACGACTGAAAAAATAATCTCAAAATGTATGAATATAAGTGATAAAACCCATAAAGGTCTTAAAGCTACCTGTAGGGGTAAATCTTCCTGACATTGGATTTGTTGATGGATTGTTAGGTATGCTACCAATAGGAATGACAAATGAGAGAATACATAGATCAATTGTACTTTGTGCAATCAAAACCAAATTAAACTTTTGTGCATAAGAAAAGCTACCAAGAATGTGAGAAGAAAAAGAAGTAGAAAAATATTTACAAATAATAATTCCGATATGTTTTTAGTCTTAAGAATTAAGAACAGAAAGACAAAACATCCATTAAAAAATGGGAAAAGGCTTGAGTAGACATTTCTGCAAAGAGGATATACAAATGGCCAAAAAAAAAAAAAAAAAAAAAGGAAATGGTTGCTATCAATATCCTTTAGGGAAACGCAAAAAAAACCCCTCAATTACATACCATTTCACACCAGGGTGGCACTTGTGGCTCAGTGAGTCCCGTCCCAACCCCATATACCACGGGTGGTGGGTTCGAACCCAGCCCTGGCCAAACTGCAACCAAAAAGAAAAAAAAAGTTGTGAAAACATACCATTTCACACCTACTATGTGACCAAAACCAAGACAATGAAAACTAACAAGTGTTAGCCATGAAACAGAGAAACAGAGTGGTCATCTATTGTTGGTGATAGTGTAAAATGGTGCAGCTGCTGCGGAAAACATATTGGCCATTCCTCAGAAAGTGAAGTATCCAGTTAAATGTAACCTCAGAATTAGTCTTATGTATCCAAAAGAACTGAAAACAACTATTCAGATACGTATGCTACATGGGATTGCATGTTCACAGAAGCATTATTGGCAATAGCTAAAAGATGGAAATCACCAAAATGTCCATGAGCAGGTGAATAGATAAGGAAATTGTCACACACACAACCCCCCCCCCACAGAAAGGAATATTATTCCACCATAAAAATAAATTAAGTACATATATATGTTATAACATGGGTGAGCCTCAAAACATTAAGCAAAAGAAGTTTTGGCAAAAAAAGATCATGTACAGTATGTTTCATTTATAAGAAGTACCAAGAATAGATAAATACACAAAGATGAAAAACAGACTGGCAGCTGCCAGGCCAGGGGGAAGATGAGATGTAGAAAAACTATAAGGGTAATGTTTCAGTTACGGAGTGATAGAAAGATTTGGAACTACACAGGGAGGTGGTTTTGTGAATGTACACAGTACCACCGATTGTTCATTTTAATCTAGTTTTATGTTGTTCGAATTTCACCTCAATAAATCACTTTTTAAAAAGACTAAATTTTTAATTTTATTGTAAAACATTATTAAAATATTTTATTTCACATGGAATAGCCTTCTTTTGAATCTTGTTACTGCTATAGTTCAAGAAAATAATTGTCTGCTTTGGCCACCTGCGTTTTTCCTCTGTGGTAACTGCTCCTCATGCTCCCTTTTACCTGGAGCGATGCATCGGCCAGAATATTACAGGTGTAGTTCTGAATTGCTTAATCCCCATAAGGAAGGCTTTTTGTCCCTGTAATATTGTTCTGACTAGGTTTTAAAGATAACTTGAATGCCTCATTTTTACTCTAGCACATTCTCATTTTTTATTATGGAAAATATTCTTTTATTATATTTGACTTGAAGATGGTTGCCTTGAAGTGAGTAAAGATTTTATCATGGATTTTTAAAAATATCAAATTTAATATTTTGGGGCGGCGCCTATGACTCAAAGGAGTAAAGTGCCGGCCCCATATGCCAAAGGTGGTGGGTTCAAACCCAGACCTGGCCAAAAACTGCAAAAAATAAAAATAAAAATAAATTAATATTTTGCTTTTAACTCATCTTTACAAAATGTTAAGATTCTCACAGAGGACTTTTTAAAAAGTTTTATATTATTTTTAATTGACAAATAATAAGTATGTATTCAGGGAATACAGTGTGATGTTTTAATACATGTGTATGTTGTGGAATGATCAGATCACGCTAAGTAGCATATCCATCAGCTCAGTATTTGTCCTTTCTCTGTGGTGAGAATATTTAAGAGCCTCTCTTTTAGCTATTTTGATACACACAATGCATGTTACTAACTGTAGTAACTGGGCTGTGCAGCAGAGCAGCAGAACTTAATTCCTCCTATTTTACTACAATTTTGTAACCCACCAGCCTTCTCTCCACTCCAGCCTCCGGCGACCATCCTTACCTTTCTCCTCTCTACTTCTATGAGTTCACCTTTTTTAAACTCCACGTATAAGTGAGTTAATATAGTATTTATTAACTATAAATACTATAGTTTTGCCCAGCTTACTGTCCTTAATACAATATCCTCTATGTTCATCCATGTTGTCATAAATAATATCATCCATGAATATAGGATGTCTTTTGACATATTTGCATCCTGTTTAACTTCTTTCATCACTGTTTTGTAGTTTTCGGTGTACAAATTTTTCACTCCCTTGGTTAAATGTATTCCTAAGTATTTTATTCTCTTTGATTCTATTGTAAATTAGATTATTGTATGTTGACTTTGTATCCTGTAGTATTGCTAACTTATTTTATTACTTTAACAGGTTATTATTTGACATCTGCAGGGATTTCTATATAAGATAATGTCATTTGCAAAAATATATAATTTTACTTTTCCTTTCTGATTTGGTGGCCTTTCATTTATTTCTTTTATCTAATGTCCTGGCTAGGATTTCCAGTATCGCATTGAAGGAAGAGTGGCTATCCTTGGTTTGTTCCCTGAACTTATGAAAAGCTTTCAATTTTTCTCTTTTGATTGAGTGGTATCTATGGGCTTTTCATATACGACATAGATGTATTCTTTGTATATCTAATTTTGTTTTTAGTTTTTATCAGTAAAATTATTACATTTTATTAAATGGTTTTTAATGAACATTTTCAGAATATCATATGATTTTTATCTTTCTTTCTGTTAAAGTGGTATTACATTAATTGATTTGCCCATGATGAACACTCCTTGCTTCTCAGGGATAAATCTCTTAGTCATGATGAATTCTTTTAATGTGCTATTATTACACATTGAGTTTGTCAGTCTTTTTTTAAAAAAATTTCCATCTGTGTTTATCAAGGATATTTGCCTATAGTTAACTTTCCTTATAATATCTTTGGTATCAGAGTAATGCTGGCCTTATTAGTTTGAATGTAATCTCTTTCTTTGATTGTCTGGAAGTATTTAATAAGAATTAGTATTAATTCTTGAAAAAACACTATAGACCAAATGGACATGATAGATATAACCAGAACATTTCACCCAACAAAAGCAGATTACATATTCTTCTCAAGTGCACATAGAATATTTTTTAAATAGGTCATGTTAGGTCATAAAACAAAACTTATCATATTTAAGAAGATTACAATCATACCAAGCATCATTTTCAAATAAAGTGGAATGAAATTAAATATGAATAACAGAAAGAAAACATAACAAAATCACAAATGTATGGAAATTAAACAACCAATGGTCAAGGAAGAAGAAATCAAAAGGAAATTTAGAAAATATCTTAACAAATGAAAATGAAAATGTACATACCAAAACTTATGTGGTCTCAAAAGGAAAGTTTGTAGTGATTCAAGTCTATATTAAAAAAGCAGAAAGATCTCAAATAAATAACTTTATACCCAATAAAGTGGAAAAAGGACAAGGCAAGACTAAAGTTAGTAGAAGGAAAAATAAAGATTAAAACAAATAAACTAAATAAAGAGTAGCAAAACTATACTCAAGAAAACTAACAGGTGGTTTTTGAAAAGATGACAAAATTCATAAACCTTTAGCTTGATTAAGAAAAAAAAAAAGGCCCAAATAAAAAAACAAAAAAAGAGGCCTTACAATTGATGCCATAGACATAAAAAAGGTCATGAGCGTACTGTGATCAACTGTATGTTCCCAAATTGTATAGTATATAAAAAATCAATTCATTTTGAGAAGCTTACAACTTCTAAGAAAGAAAAATCTAAACAGACCAATAGCAAATAAGGAAATTGATTCAGTAATCAAAACTTCCCAAGAAAGAAAAACTTAGGATCAGATGGTTTTACTGGTGAATACTTCAGAAGTTTTTAACATAAAATTAATATTCTTCACAATCAACATTATTTTTGCAGCATTTCATATACTTATGGAAATCAATATACATTTATACTTCAAATAAAATAGAAAATTTTCCATGTATAAAGCAGGAAAACAAATGTTCACTTTAAGTCTTAGGTTTAAGGCCTCCTATATCTGAAAAATAATATTTAGGTTTTAAAATATCCAAATGATATATATAATTTATCCTAATACCTTTATTATGGCAAGATTAATGGTAATCTATCAGGTCACAGAATTAAAAGGATGTTGAAGTAGACATTCAGCCATTCAACCTTTGGAATACTGAAGTCAAAGCCAAATACCAGATCAAAATCAAATATCAAGGTCAATGCCAAGTGCCAGTGCAATCTTAATTTGTGTTTATTTATATATATATAGTAAAAGATGGCAGAGAAATTCTTCTGTGTGTTGTATATCTTAAACCTGAGCCAAGTTCTTCTAACTTAAAATTTATTTCGGTAAAAAAATTATATATTACATTTTTAAAATAGTTGTTTTCCACTTCTGTGATTGTTTAATTAGTTTGGTTTAGTACAAAGCATTTTCTGAACATTTGAAGCTAGACAATATTGGACTAAAGACTATCAAGAATTCACAGAGACTAACAAAAGTTTATGTAAAGTAGAAAAGAATTCTTCAAAATTGAAAACACATTGGAAAACATAAAGTTTACGGACTACCTGCCTTGGAAAAAATTGCTCTGATCATAAATTTTAGAAGATATTTCAGTTAAGTGCCAAATACAGCCAAAAAGATCAATAACATTTTTCAAATACATGGTTCTTACTCTCTCTCTCTCTTATTTTTAAAGCCTTCAGTGATAGCAGGAATTGTACTCAACTATGTGCAAAAGAATTGATGCTTTCTGTAGCTAAGATACTGCGTTTTAAAAGAAGCTGATTTTTTTTCTTTAAGGTTATATCAAAAGTTCTAGAGTGAATGAGTTGAGTTGGAAATTAATGAGGTGTGCCTTGTTCTGTGAGTCAGCCATACTTTTTTTCAGGGTAGTCAGAATTCCTTTAAAAAAAAAAAAAAGAAAAGAAAGGAAAAGATAGACAACCAAAAGAAATACAACACATTTAACACACACCCATAGATGCACTTGGATTTTAAGAGGTCCCCTGCTCATCCTCCGCCTGGCTGTAATTTTCAAGAGGGCTTTGGCTTAGCTACGATAGCTTGTCAATTGATGACATTAAAAAGTATAGTGACAATAAGAACACTGTCTTTCTGCAGATTTGAAGATGAGACACAACATTCTTCTATTGTAGTGTTGCTAGTGGTCTATGGGAACTAACCTATTTAAGGTGAACCATTAAAACAACTATTTCTCCAAATTTTCCAAAATTCTATTTTACAGCTATGTTCAGCATATAAAAACAATACGCTGAATACACTGAACATAAAAACCTTAGAGAAAATACCAATACCTTCTCATTATGATAGACTTCAACCTTTTATAGCCAAAATATATCTATGAACACTGAGAATTGGTACTAAAACATCTCTTCCTCTTCTCAGATTGATGAGACTCTCAAGGACAAAGGTCTTGAAAATGATTTGAAGGAAAGTATCAAATCTCATCTATTCTGTCTGCAGAAGATATTTTCCTCACATTGGAGCTAAAAATTTCGGTGGAACACATGAATGCAGCCCGCTTCTCAGCAACAATAATAGATGCTAAGGACAGAGACCTTGCTATGTGTCAGACACGGGTCCCTGCCATCAGTTGTTGCAATCTTCAAAACCTCTGAGTGTCTTATATGTATTATCTTATTTAATTCTCATGGCATCACTATGATGGAAAGATTAATGCCATATTTTTTTCATGTGAGGAGGTGAGACACACACAGGTTAAATGACTTGTGTGAAAGCTGCCTGCATGGAATTGGTGGAACAAGGACGTGAACCAATGTAGTCTAATACCAGATCCCTGGGTAGCCACTTTCCATCTGCTTAGGAGCTTAAGTAACTAATGCTCAGTCTTTGGTAGAAAGACCCCAAGGGAGGCATTTGATGCCACTGTTCTACAATATTCCACATGCATTTCCAAGCTCTAATTGGCACTGATGATGATTACCAGTAGCAGCACCTCAGACCCAAACAAGAAAGTGATGAATAAATTTAGTTTATTTGCCATATATATACTTGCATGCATTACTTTCTGAACCTCCTAGAACATAAGCTCCATTTCAGGGTTTTTTTCTATTTGTTGCCTTCATTGCTGTATCTCACAGATGATGAGTGCCCAGTGCACAGTGGTGTGCAATATGGATTAAATGAGCACATAAATTTAGGATAGAGAAGTTTTTGACAAGCAATCACCTTTGTCTTTCTGTTGTCACTATAAGAGCTAAGAAAGGCCCCCTGAGCCTCTCTCAAACTTAATCCCTTCTATAAATATCCATTGGTTTTGATTGAAGCTTATTTTGAAATTTCAATTGATATTAGAAATGAGGATGATATTGAAAGTTTAGTAAAGATAAGTATGGATACGAAAGGTTGAGAGACACTGCTGGAAGGCACTTGGCACTGTTTCAGACAGTTAGCAAGTGCTCCATAAATTCTGGTTGAATAAGTGCTCATTAAGTACGATGGGGTGCAGAGGAGATTAGAGGCCAAATGTTGAATACTGATCACTGACAAAAGTTCACATTAAAGTCCATGTAGGAATATTGTGTTTGTTGGAGCAAGTCATAAATAAAATAAGCTAAGGCTTTGAAATGACTGATGATGACCATTTGGGATCCAGACGCGCTGAAGCAGAACTCCAACTGAACGGAAGTTTTGTAGATGCTGTTAATAAAGAAAATGTTATTGGATGGTTTGCTGAGAAATATGGAGTTATTGAAAGGGTTAGAAAGTTAAACTTTTCTCAGTATCTACAGGTATCATTTTTTCCAGCCAAAATTCACTCTTTCCAGCTTTTTCTATTATCTCCGTCACCTCATATCTTATTTTTCAGGTATTTGTTCTACATATTCCAATCTGGCTTGCTCTCTCAGATCTCTGCACTATCCCTTGTGGAACATTTTACTTCTCTGAGATACCTTCACTTAAATAACTTCCTATCTAGGCTCTCCTGCAGGACTGTACTCAAAGATTACCTGTTCTATGCATTCTGTGACCCCTCACCTGGGCTAGGTTTTGCTCTTGTTTGTTTCCACAATACCTTGTCATATCATTTATCACCAGAAACTATAACTATCCATCTATGTGTGGTGTGCTAAGAACTAGTCGTCTATAAATTCTCCCAAGCTATGACTTCCGTCTTATATCTTCATGCCCATAATCCAGTGAGCAGGACCAGACACAGTCTGTGCCCTATAAATGGACTTTGATTTATGTTTTTCCTATCTGCAAATATAGCATAAGCACCTTGAGGACAGACTAGTGTCTCTGGCACCTTTGTATCTACTATAGTACTTTTCACAGAGTCTGGCACACAATGAGTGCCCAAAATATGATAAAGTTCTTACTATAAGTTGAATGACATGAATTTTTTTTAGTTAGTCTAAAATAATACTTATGAGCGAACATCACATTCCAGAGAGTTCTCAGGATTAACCGAGGAGAAACAGGACAAAAAATACTTGGAAGATATTAACTAATATTTTGAGACCTATCCTACTTTACCTGGGAAAATTCTACTAGTCACCTAAGATGACCCTACTATCACTTCTTCTAGGAAGCCTTCAGAGATTTGCCTTCACTTTGTTCCCTGGATTTATTGCTCTTCTGCAATCCCTGACATAAAACTGCCCTCATTAGAGTCAACAATAAACCATAAACTTCCTCTCAAATTTTCCCATCAAATTTTCCTTTCCCCTATAATACCAAAATACCAAATCCATTGATGCTGAACTGACACCAGGACATAATACTTTCAATATCTTTTTAAAAAGTATTACTCTCAACGTTACTTAACATACAATCTCATGAAAATAACCTTATGATGAAAAATAGATGGAGGTGGCTACAGTTTTAATATACAGTAGAACCTCCAAAGTTGACTATCTCCTTACATTGACCTAATTTTCCTAGACCAGACATGCACCACATGTACATATCAGTATAGCAGGTCTAATTCCTTATGTTTACCTCTCCATATGTTGACCAGTTTGTTATAGTCCCTTGGGTGGTCAACTTACAGAGGTTCTACCCTATTTCTTACTCACACCTCTCATCTATATTCAAATAGTTCACATACTTACATAAATATACAACACACACACACCAAATCACCAAAGGTCAGTAAGTTCACCCAATATTCCCATGTGATTAGAAAAGAAGCAAAAGACAATTTCAATTTAATATTAATAAAGTTTTTGATGCTGCCTTTAACACTGGTCCGTAGGAGCCATGTCCACCTCTCCTACATAAGAGAATAATTTGATTTGTAGCAACACTTTTTTTGTTTTGCACCTTTGAAGATTTTTAAGGCCTCTTTGCTCTCTCTCCACACCAGCCTGGACATTTCATCCTCCTCTTGCTCCCTGGATGAGCTCATCCTTGTTCACGGCTTTACATACCGTAATTGTAACTCCAGCTTCGATTTTCCTCCTGAGCATCAGGTTCACAATTCTATCCACCTATGCAGTAGCTCATCTAGGCATCTGAAATACATTATGTTGCAAACTTAAGTATCTAGAAACAGAGGACTTTATTGTCCACCCTCTATCTCAACATGATTTTTCTTCAGTCTTCCTCATCTCAATAAATATCATCAATATTCACCTAATCATTGAGTCAAAAGCCCAGGAGTCACCCTTGATTTTTCTTTCAAATCTCACTTTTAAATCCATCAGCATATTCTGTTGACTCTATCTTTCCTACAATTAGCAAATTATAGCCTAAACCAATTTGCTTTCCAGCCCTCTCTTGTGTTGTCACTATCATGTCTCACCTCAACTTCTGTGGAAGTCTCTTAAATTGTTTCCCACGGTCCATCTTGGCTTCTGTTGTCTTCTACACCCTGAATCCAATGTGATACTTTGGAAATATCAATCAGTTTGTGTGGCCTTCTTTACGGCTACACCCTCACTGAAACAATAGTGCTTAGAATAGAACCCACTCTCTCTGGCCTCATCTCTGGCCTGACTCATTCAAGGGCTTCCTATTGTTACTTAGATAAGCCAAGTTCACCTTATCTAATGGCTTTTCACTGGCTCCTATCTCTGCCTGGATTCTTCTTCCACACATGCATGGTAATGTAATCTCTGTGTTCCAATGTCACCCTGTAGAGTTTGTCCCTGACCACTCTATATGTACATAAAGCACTCCCCTTTGTCTATTCTCTTATTTTACTTTATTTTTGGAACTGGCCTTTATGTGATTATACAGTAACTTTTTTTTCTCATCCACTGGAATATATCCTTTATGAGAAATTTTCCTTATTCCCCCATATCTAAAACAATGCTTGGCAGAGACTAAGAGGTCAAATATTGGTCAAATCAATGTACAGAAGAGTAATACAACAGTCCAGCACCTGTCATGGAAAAGCCAGAGGAAGTGTCTACCAGGTGAGCCAAGAACCAGGCCGTCCCTGGAGAACTAGAGCTACTTACTCCAGGTGGCACAGCCAGAAAGGCAGAGATGAATGGCAATCGGCCCCACATAGTAAACACTAAAGAGCTCTCTCCATGTCATAGGGGAAACTACCAGAGATTAATAGAAGATGAAAGAGCTAAGGAAGTTTCACCCTAAAATGTGAGTCCCTGGTGTAGAGAATAATTTGAATTGTAAGCCATTCAAGTTAAGAATCACTGGAGGAGGGCTTCCCTCCATCTGCATAAACCGGACTGGTCTGATCAGAGATCAAAGGAGACAA
>CAUYQV010079909.1:0-38030 GCA_963574575.1 Galagoides demidoff
CACCCAACCCCAACCCCCTGACCCAACGGTTTCTCTTGGCACGGCCCCCCAACTTGCGTGGTCAAAACGCCCCCGCCAAAATCCCCACCTTTTTTTTTTTTTTTTTTTTTTTTTTTTTTTTGGTTATAGCCGTCATTGTTGTTTGGCAGCCGGGCTGGATACGAACCCACCATCTCAGATGTATGTGTGGCTGGTGCCTTAGCCACTTGAGCCACAGACGCCAAGCCATCAATAATGATTCTTAAAAGTCAGGTATACTACAAAAAGCATTATATGATTGCTTCCCTTGCAAGTAATTGGTACTATGTCACCCACCTTTATCCATGTGATAAGGATATCCAGGATCCCTATGGATGGCATGCATGATCAAGCCCCTCATATAAAATGGCTTAGTATTTGCACATCCACATCCTCCTGGACATTTTAAATCATCTCTAGGTTACTCATAATAGCAAATGCAATATAAATTCTATATAAATAGTTATAATATATTGTTTAGGGAAAAATGACAAGAAAATAGTCTACACATGTGTAGTACAGACACAACTATTCATTATTCTTTTCCAAATATTTTTGATCCACAGTTGGTTGAACCCAGCGGTGCAGAACCCAGGAAACAGAGAGATGTGACTATTTTCGTTATGAAAAGTTTACAAGCAAAAATAATCTACACCACATTATACAGAGTGGAGTTGTATTTCTTAAATTATATACATGTGCTTTTAAGTGTATCTACTCATCCAAGATAACGTCTTGGTAAGGTAATGCAGGAATTTACTGTGGAAAACACAAACTTTATTATGAAGTAATAATGCACTTTCAGAATCAGTTCTATTTTTATTTTCAAGATTAGTAAGAGTAATAAAAAAAGTGAATTATTTCTAGAAATTATGAGGTTATCATAGCATATTTCCATAATATAAACAAGTATAGACGTTACCTGTTGTGTATATTTCTGTATTTCATCCAGAACAAATTCTACTTCTTTTGGGGTTGTTAGCGAAGCAAGATTTCCACTAAGATTGTAGCAATAAAGTTTGGCATTGTCGTAGCTTTCTCTACTGGAATTGATTCTAAGACAAGCATCCCCAATATGATTCCATCCTTCTCCACAGAGGTGAGCTAATTTAAAAATATATACATTTTTAGATTACCAAAACACAAATTTACTGTTCAATTATTTCAAAATCCTAAATATAACTACTATATTTGTTTAAATTATTTTTAAAAATAAAACACCATATTTAAATATAATATCCCAAACAAAATTTGTCTAATAGTTTGATGGAAAATCAAACCCAAAGAATCTAATTTTTATTTAATCATTAAATATAACCTATGGCTCTAAGATATCCGTTAAAATGTGTTGCCCATTAGGTTTTCTGTATAAAGTCTACTCTATTGGTACATGACAACAATAAGTAAAATCACTGTTACATTTATGCCTCAAAGACCAGCTTACATAGACAAGGTCACTTTAATAGAAAAATAACCAGCACATAGCCAAAGCTATTTCAATGTTAGTCTTTTGAAATAACTAACCTACAAATCTAACTTCTATAGCTCAGGTATATTGTTTTAGTGTAAGTGGCATTCTTTGATTCTTTAATTGTTAAGTATGGGTAGAAAAGTCTCATTTCATTTATGTTAGTAAAGAAGCTATAATCTTTCCTTTGTAGTGTCTATTTTTACATTACTACTCAAGTGTCTTTGTAAACTTTAAAGATATTATTTAGTAAGAGCAGTTTATCTATAAGGCTCCAAATTAAACTTTAAGTGCCCATTTTCCAAAATACAGGTTTATAAATACATCAATAAAGTTAAGCTCTACTGTACACTAATTAACAATGCATTGCTTCATAAACAGACTGATCTATAAAATTAGAATACAGGTAGTCTCTTTATCACTTCAAATATATTAGTGCTTCTTATCCTTAGATGCATTATTGCAACCCTTATGAAATTGCTCTAAAGCAGTAGTTTTCAAATCTTTGGTCTTTAAAACTTAAAAATCATTGAGAGCCCCACAGAACTTTTATTTAGGTATTTTCATATCTATTGATTTGGACCATATTAAAACTAAAACTAATAATTTTAAAAATACACTCATTCATTTAAAATAATAACTTAAAACCTCCTTACAAATGTACTCTTCCAGCTGTTGGGATGCCTTTCCCCTGCATGCTTCATAAACAGATCCTCAAATTCCCTTCCCAAAGGAAAGCAGCTGGCAGTTTAAATTAGACTATGGCATCAAAAAAATAATACAGATTAACAAATAAATAGGGATTGATGGGTAGATAGAGAGAAATGCTCATTGCAGAATGTAGGGTGTATTTGTCTATAATTCTAATTTTTCTATATGTTCGAAATTCCAGGTGATAAAATGTTATGGAGAAAAACATTACAACTTAAATAGTATATTTTAATTTTAAAAACATAGGTCTCACATATTAAAAAATAGTGATTTGAGTAGTATTGTGGTATAATTTTGCTAACGTCTTTAACATCTGGCTTATAACTATTATTTCTCTATCAGCTTCTACATTCAATCTATTAATATAACATACATCAGTTAGCCTCTGGAAAACTCCATGGTAAAACCACAAAAGAATGAGAATTACAAAAATAAGTAATATCTTAGTAGTATTTGCTTTGATTTCATGAATACCCTAAAAAGATATTGGGAACTCTCATTCTTTGATGGTTACTGTTCTAAGAATTAAATTGGGTACCACGAATAACCCACAGAGTTTGGAGCACTGTAATCCCTTAATAAACTTTAATTATCATTTAATAAGATTCTTTAGCATGCCTGGTTTTCACTTTGAGACCACATAAATAACAGTCTGCCTGGACTTATTGAAGCCAAAGAACCAAATCACTTTTTCTTACCAGACAAAAATGTTTTAAATTATGTTCTTTTCTCACCTTACTGAATCAAGAAAAGATTTAGATTGGTTTTGCCTGTCTCCTTATTTTTTTTTCCAAGAGACCAAAATAAGCTAATTGACAAATACTATATACTGAGGGGACCCTCAGGAGGGCAATGGATAGGACTTTGGAACTAAACTACATTACATCCCTGAACCAAATATTTTTATAGTGTCATATTTTGTGGTATTGAGCATCAACTCAGCTGTTGGTTTAAAAGAAAGCAGTTTTTTTTTTAAGAAGTTTTGTGAGATAAATTCAAATTGCCAAGCTCATAAGAGAATGATATTAAAAAAAAAAAAAAGTACAGTTTTCAGACTGGGCCCTTTACTTACAGAATTCACTTGAGATAAACTGAATGGAAACCGAACTGTATATACCCAATTGGCTGCTTAATCTATATGAATTCAGAATAGGGAATTAGGATATAATATAATATTTCATTATATCTTCTTTTTTTTTTGGCCAGGGCTGGATTTGAACACCCCACCTCCGGCATATGGAACTGGCACCCTACCCCTTTGAGCCACAGGCACCGCCCTCATTATATCATCTTGTCAAGCACAGACGGCCCTTATACCAAGGAAATATTTTTATCCTGGGAATAAGTAGATAAATACTACCACAATAAATACACTATAATCTTTCTAAAATTCTGCTGGTAACCAATTTTCTCTCCTTTTTTTTTTTTTTGCAGTTTTTGGCCAGGGCTGGGTTTGAACCCGCTACCTCCGGCATATGTAGCCGGTGCCTTACTCCTTTCAGCTACAGGTGCCACCCCAATTCTCTTTCTCATTGAAGCAGTCTTCCTTTAAACACATATATTCTTTCGCCTAAATCTTATTTTGGTCTAGGATTTGTGCTTTGTGTTTTTAAGAAAACTTTATATAAATATTTGTATAGATCTATGTTTACTTTATATTATCAATACTACTTTCAAGTTCTTATTATCTCACCGTTTCTTCTTAAATCCTTCCTATTGCATTAATGTTCTCTAATTTTCCCAAAATGAACACATATGCATAGCACCATTTAAAAGTTTTAAAGATCAGCATATAAAAAATTCCAAATTTTGAATGAACATTCCAAAACATCACTGGTATTTTTTAAAGGCAGAATAATTTTGATTTTGTTACATGAACTTGTAAGACAAGATTCTGTTTCAAACATGAATTCCTTTATAGAATTTTCTAACACTTTTTAAAATTACATAGGTTCAGAAATTTATCTATATTAAAAAAAAAAAAAAAGACCCTGGGATAGGGGCAAAAAAACTAGACAGAAAAAAAAAAAACCTAGTTAATAGTTAGAATTCGGGTTACAGTAGTTCTATGTTATAATCTAAAGGAAAAACATTAAAAATAAAATAAAAATAATAGTTACGACTGACATTTACAAGTGAGGCCCGTTTGAGTGAGTCACTTTATCAGCATGTACCTCAGTTTAACTGTATAACAAGAAGACGGAACTGGTTAAATACCTGCATTACTTTTCAATTTTGTGATTTTATCTTTTATATTAAAAAGAAAGTGCACTTAGGGTCTACTCTGCTGAAGTATGAATGTTAATAGTAAAAATAAAATGAAATTGTTAAACTGAGCTCTGCTCTGTTTTGTACAACTTAGAGTCTCATAAAAACAGATAACATTTATTATAAATGCTAGAATTCATAACAAAGTCAGTAGAAAGCATTCACTTAATTTACAAAAATAAATGTCCATTAAAAATAAATTAAATATGAAAAATGCTAATATTTGTTAAATCTGGATATTAAGTCAGTACTAATTATTTTCTACATTTTTAAGATTTTTATAAAAGCATGAAATGGTATTTGATTGATTCAACAGTATGGTATAAACACATAAATGTCTTGAAGAACTGAAAACAAATACAAATTATAAAACTTTTCCTACAGAAATAATACTATTATTACTGCAATATTATAGTGTGTTACTATTACTTTAAATTTAGAAAATGTAATGTTCTTGCTAAATGCACTTTACTATGACAATATTTACCTGTAGACTATAAAACTTCAATTACTAAAGTTTGAAATCTTTACCTGGTAAAGCCTGGCATTCCTGCTGTCTCTGATCCCACTGACAATTCAAGTTTAGCGAACAGCTTTTACAACTGGTAAGTTTGTTACAAATCTGTTCATTTCTCACGTGACATTTGGTGTAGTTTTTGACAGACTGGAAAATTAAACGATAAAGTATGTTATTTTTCACCTTTGTACAGCAATGGTTCTTAAACTTTAGTATATTTTAAATCCCTTGTGAAATTTAAAATACAAATTCCTAATTCTAAATCCAATTTTGTTCGATCAGAATCTCTCCTACTTATTTCAAGTTGTTGAATTAAATTAAATTTGGCCTAAAGCTGCTTCTGCAGGTAGTGAATCACAATTTAATATGTAAATAAACTGCAGCTCAACTTCCAAGTATATTACTGTAACATATAGCTAAGTCTCAGCCAATCATAGCTGAGCTTTGGTCAATCCCAGACTACCCACTGATCAGACCACGTCCATATAAAACCCCAACGTCAAACAGAACAAGAGTTAATTGAATACCAAGGAAATGCTTTGGCAGATTTTCAAGCTAAGTCTACCAGTACTGAAATAGTGAAAAATGCACTTCAATGAACTACATAGATTTATCCAAGTCAAATCACCTGTGATCACCTAATTAATAAACAGTGGCAGGCACCTGAATTGAAGGAACAAAACTTGGTGTTTCAGAGGATGTAAATCCAGTGTTAAGCAGGGACTTATGGAGAGCCTGGAGGCCCACTTGGTCACTCGTGAGTCTTTAAAGCTTAAATTATTAAAATCTGTTCTCTATGACTCATCATGGAGTAGATAAAATGATACAAATTACTTTAAAAAATGAAATGACTGTTCTAAAATTTCCAAAGTGGTTCATAACCAATATTGATTTGTCAAACCCATAATTCAGTCAAGATAATTAAAAACCACAAGTGATATATTGCTGGCACCTGCTGGATCATTTGAA
This sequence comes from Galagoides demidoff, assembly GCA_963574575.1. Classification (NCBI taxonomy): domain Eukaryota; kingdom Metazoa; phylum Chordata; class Mammalia; order Primates; family Galagidae; genus Galagoides; species Galagoides demidoff. The sequence goes on from CAUYQV010079909.1 coordinate 5,952, forward strand.
CACAAATATATTTCATTCAGTTACGAACTTCAATTCATATTTTCTGGTTGTATGAAGCTTTCCCATACAGGATGGCTAAAACCTAAATGGTAGCTAAAGTGTTATTAAAATAGAAAATGCTCCCTTATATAGCATTCCTGGAGAAATCTGTAGCAGTACAGGTACACATTTCAATGGACAAGTTATAAAATAGTTAAAAGTATTATAAACAAAATGTCATTCGTCAAAGCTGACAGGATTGCCTTAGCCAAAGGTATTACCAATTAATAACAATCAGATCCACTCCCACTGAAAAACACCGATAGACCCCTTATGAAATAGTTGTTGTAAGACCTATTAGTAGACGCTCATGTATCTCTTGCTCTTATAAATTCAGTACTGCAAGGCTTTAATGCATTATGCCAAAGTATATTATATTTTCACTGGGTAAAAGAAGGACTTTATGTTTCACAAATTGATGATAACCAGACCTTTCATAATCTAGTATCTGAGATTGGATCGTTTGTATAAAAAAAAAAAAGCCAGAAAAAGAATATCCTTGAATTCTCTTGGTTGGGGCCAGGCCAAGTTCAAAGCCTGAGCTTCCGATCCACATCTTTCACCTTACCCCTCCAAACTCTAGCGACTATACACTCATTGAAGACCTCAAAGTAAAAGTGTATAGGCAAGCTTCTCCTCAAAAACAGATGACATCCTAAATGAAAAAGCTTTTCCAAGATCTTAGATCAAGACTTCTCTCATTTGTCATCATAAAACCTTTGTTCTCTTTCCTTTCCCCCCTGTGTTCCTTTTCTGTTTATACATGGCCGAAAAATTATGCTCTCATAATTGATAGTTTCCACAGGGACTATAACTGAATGTTGCATAAGTCATGTTAAACTAAATCCTTACATGACCTTAGAGATTCTCTGGTTCACCCCATCACAAAGTTCTCTGATGCTCCATGTTTTATACAGTTAGACTTTTAGATTTACATATTCTAAGTCCTTCTTTAAATCTAATAGTAGAAGAAATCTATAATAAGAGGTTTACAGTTAAATTATGCCAGAAATTAAATAAGAAAATGAAAATAAAAAATAATTCAATAGTTTGTAAACAAATTTATAATGCTAATCACTTAAATACTGAAATCTTCCACTGTGCAAGGTTTCAACAATGGGACCTCAGACAAATGTTACGTGTGCTTCTCTACTGGTGATCTCTAATACACAAGGCAAGGAACTTTTTGTGTGCCCTTCAAGGATATATTTTCATCTCTGCAGGATTTAACAACCAACCATAAATATGGGCAACTTAAAGTATCAATAAGTGGAAAATAAGGGGCCACTGTGGATTAGAGATTTTAACAGTACTGCTGTCACTCAATAAGCAACTGAAGAACATTGGTCTACACTTCTTAATTTATACTATGAAATAAAGAGAAATTTGCTACAGGTGTGAGTAACTCTGAACAGGCACTAGGCATCTTTTGGTGGAACGCTCCTTCCCTGCCTGGGGATAAATGTAAATGAGGTTATAATTAGAAATATGTCTCAAACATTAGCTACTATCATGAATCTACTTAAAAGGCTATAGTTGCCCATACTCTAAGTTCTTTTGCTTAAAAGAACATGACTGCTCTGAACTATCTGTTGGCTGAGAGTGTGTACATTGGCTAACATATCCTCCTGCTGCACACGGATAGTATGGCTGATCAGTTGTAATAAATCAATGAACAAGCTACTTGATAAAAACAAGTAGATTCCTCCTCTGGCTCATTGTTGGTATATTTGATTTTGATTGGTTCACTCATGGGGGCTCCTGTTGAGGAGTAAACTTCAGTCTCTTACTATCATTCTTTTGACAGTCGTGACAATAGTTTCCCCAGGATGCCATACCCTCTCAAAAATCTGAAATGCTTATATGAAGCCACCTGTTATACATCAAATAGTCTCACTGTGGTTAAAATAATGAAAATAAGATGAGAGTGTAAAGAAAACAGCCAACTGAATGGATGTTGAGAATTGTGAATTCCATACTGAGACCAAATAAGTCCATTATGTTGTAGCATCAGCATCGAAGGTGTTGGTTAATCTCTCAAAAATTAAGAGCTGATCAAAAGGGGATAATTAAATTTGGCCTAACTAGTAGGTAAACAAACTTAAACCTAACTTACAAGTGTATTATTGTAACAGATAGCTGAGTCTCAGACAATCACAGCCTGTCACCTCATCAGATAGGAACACACGGTATATGCCTCATCACACCATACCCAAATAGGGCACATGCCAATGTGAAACTAATAAAGCTATTTCTGTACATCATTTCCTTTCTCTATTAATACTACTTGCCCGTGTTTCAGGCAGGAGCTCTCTGAATCTCTATTGCTTCAGGGCGATGCCTGATTGATACATCATTCTCTGTTCAAATAAATTCTGCTAAATTTAATTTGTCTAATGCTTTTCTTTTAATAAGCTAAACTATTATTCTTGGAATTGGAATGAGTGCTTATTGAAAATAAAGTGTGTAAATTACAGAAATTTGAAATAAACCATCCAGTGAAAACTTTTTCTAGTGAATTTAAAAATAGGCTTACGATTCAACAAATAAATGCAATGCATAAAGTCATGGCCCTTAATCATGACATGAAATGATTTTAGTCTTAATAATACTACCATGGAAACCCTTGGGAATAATGTAGAAATTATAAAAATTAAGGAGATATTTATCAAAATCCAATACAATCTTAAAAGATAAATTATTTTTACAATAACTCAAACTAACTTTATTTCCACGGACACTGAACCCGCAAAAGTTACATTTTTTTTCCAAATCTACTAAATAATGTAATCACATTTCAACTAATTCTGACATTGAAAAGTTAAAGGTAAAGAAAGAAAAAAAATTGAGCATATATGAATTTTGATGGTAATTCTTTAGTCATGACAATGACTTGGTGGTGGTAGTTCATATATCCAGGTTCAGATAATTCACTATTGTCAATACCTTTGGGAAAAATCTACCTCCTGAAAATCAGATACTAACATTTTTGGCTCAATTCTTCCTCTGTCTCTATTTTGTCAGAAAAAAGAAAAATACAAAGGACTTAATGTTATACCCTCAACCCCACTTCAATCTTTTTATTTTCTGTCTCCACGTATGTTTGTCTCAGGCCTTCTAATGTAAAAGAGTTGATATTTACTTTCACTCAATAAAGCTAAAAGTTAAAATAAAGTTATAACTATCGCACATATAAAATTTGCTAAAGCAATTCACATCTTCTTAGATATGCTGAATATCAGCCACCAAATATTTGTTTATACACTACTATGCTTTCCTTATAAAACACATTGCAGTCAACTCCATTCCAAAGGTTTAATTTCTTTAGAGCAAATTACATTTACTATCAGGTAACAGATAAAAAGTATATAGATATAACTTTCTCTTTATCCTTCCTTAAAAAAAAAAAAGAAAATCACAAAAGATAAATTTTTGTACATTCCAAATTACATTGTGACTCTTTTTTGACCACCACATTTCATTAGGAACATATAAACATTTTTATTGTTATTTTTTTTCTGAATCATAGTGTTTTGTTTTCACATAGCATATAAATCTTAGCATTGTTCTGTATGATCATTAGAGTATAGTTCCAAACATTTACCAGCTCACTGAAAAATAAATTTACTTGAATTATCAGGTAACTAAAATAACCTGTAGAAATGACAAGAGAATGGTTAACCATGTTGCAATAAGAGAAAGGAAAACAGTTTTGTCTTAGAATAATATCTTATCAACATGGGCAACTTCATGATAACATCTTATCATCTTTCCAACTGGTAAGTTTGTCATGCACAACTTCATGAGCTTTGGCCAATCCCAGACTATCAACTGATCAGACCACATCCATATAAAACCCAACATCAAGCAGAACAAGAGTTAATTGAATACCAAAGAAATGCTTTGGCAGGTTTTCAAGCTAAGTCTACCAGTACTGAAATAGTGAAAAACGCACTTTCAATGAACTACATAGATTTATCCAAGTCAAATCACCTGTGATAACCTAATTAATAGGTTAGTTGCCCATATTTATGGTTGGTCTTTAGAATAACAATGGCAACATGATCATCCCTTCCAAATAACTCTACTGCTCTGCATTAGAATAACATAGTCATTTATTAATACTGAACAAGTACAATAGTTGAAATTATGTTTCAATCACACAAAGAACCAAGTTAATCAATGGTAGAAGAAAGTCAACTGTTAACGCTAAACATAATGGGCATTCTTGGCCTAATGAAAAATGCACAGTATTAAACAATCTATGAAGAGCAACCACTACTCTAGTGATTGTCACTCGAATATACTGAGAGGTAAATTTAAAATGAAAATCTGTAAGACTGATGCAGGTTATTTGACCTGTTAGAGCACTCAATATGCAAGGTCTAGTAAACATGGCTAAATAACAAAATAAGGTATTGATGCACATAATTTAGACTAAAATCCCATAGATCTTCTATATCTATTAGCATTTTGTTTAATCACCAGACATACTGATAAAACTGTCTAATAGATACAGTGCATAAAATTTTAAATCACAAGTGAGTACTATCCACTCACACAATCTCACACAAGACTTTCCATGTGAAGACATCATCATCAAAAACAAAATAAAAAGCAAAAGGACACTTTATAAAATGATACTTAATAGCAATTTATGTAATGCAATTTTTGAGATATGTGTATTTTCACTTACATGTATGTATTATTACATGTAAATGTCTGCTATGGACTGAGTGTTTGTGTCAACCAAAATTCATATGTTAAAACCAAATCCCCAATGTGGAAATCTTAGGAGGGATGACTTTGGAGAGGGGATTTTGTCATAATAGACAAGCCCTTATATATGAGACTAGTGCTCTTATCAGAGGCCAAAGAGCTTGCCTTCTGCCATATGAAGACTCAGTGAGAAGACTTATGAACCAGAAACCAGGCTCTCACCAGACTCCAAATATGCCAGCATGTAGATCTTGGACTTCCTAGCCTCCAGAACTGTGAGAAATAAATTTTGTTGTTTATAAGTCATCTAGTTTATGGTGTTTTGTTATAATAGCCTTAACACAAATTAACTCAAGGTTATCCAATAAAACTTAAAATAAAATATGATGCTAATTATTAAATAATATTCTCTATTTTAGTGCTGTGGTTAATTTTACACGTCAATTTGACTAGAACACAGGATGCTCAAATATTTGGCTACATATTATATATATATCTGGGTATGTGAGGGTATTTCTGGATAGGATTAACATATAAATTGAAAGATTGGGTGAAGTAGAATGCCCTCCCCAATGTGGGTAGGCATCATTCAATGCCTTGAGGAACTCAATAAAAAGGTAAAGAACAAAATAATTTTCTCTCTCTGTCTTACTGCTGAGCTCAAATGTCTTATGCCCTTTGACTAGAATTTACTCCATGGGTGTTCCTGGTTCTCAGACCTTTGTACTTGGACTAGAATTTATACTACTGGCTTTCTTGGGTCTCCAGTTTGCAGATGACAAACCCATGGGACTTCATTGCTTCCATAAGTATGTGAACCAATTCCTTATACTAAATCTCATTGCAGATAGATAGATAGATAGATAGATAGATAGATAGATAGATAGATAGATAGATAGATTTCCTATGGTTTTTTTTTCTGGAGAATCCTGATGCACACATATTTTGGTACCAGGAATAGTTCTAGAGGAAAACAATTTCTAAGGTTTCTGGAACTGGCTCACTAGTCTAATTATATTTAAAGATGTTAATCATTCTGGGCAGCACCTGTGGCTCACTGCTGGCCCCATATACCAAGGGTGGCGGGTTCAAATCTGGCCCTGGCCAAACTGCAACAAAAAAATAGCTGGGTGTTGGGGCACCTATAGTCCCAGCTACTCCAGAGGCTGAAGTAAGACAATGGCATAAACCCAGAAGTTGGAGGTTACTGTGAGCTGTGATGCCACATCATTCTACCAAGGGCAATAAAGTGAGACTCTGTCTCTAAAAAAAAAAAAAAGATTCTTTTTCCAACAGAAAGAGAATTTTTATAAGCTATAGCATGAACTGATAGTAGATATGTAAACTATCTCCATCAGATATACCTAGTCATCCATGTACAGGATATAGGTGGCTATGTATATAATATGATACTTTCAAACATTTTTAGAAAACTAATATGAGGTTGGTTGTTTCCTTCTAAGGTCACTAGATAAAGTGGTAAAAGAAATGATGAGCTCAAGGATTGAAATCATCAGCTCAACCTCCGCACAAATGTCCTAAGGCATCTATGTGTGTCTATAGCTGCAGGCTGAGATCAAACACAGAATATGAACTGCCACTGGCTGAATTCTAACACAAGTTTTGAACTCCCAGGCTCAAAAGATGTCTACTGTTAAATTGAAGGTATGAATTAGGAAAGAATGGGATTCTGTAAGCTGAGCCAAAGTTGTGTGGGAAGATCCTGTAAAACTGTTGAAATTGAGCCCCTCAATTCTAATGAGTCTTTGCCAGTAGAAGAGGCTTCTCCATCCCAGTAGAAGTAGCCTTTATAGCCCCCAGGAGACATGGTCTACCTACTCCAAGAGGTAGCACCCTCCTCACAACCAGTGTTATTAGTCTTTCTACCTCCAAATGAGAGGATCAATTCTGTACTGACTGAGGAAACTGTATTGGTCTCTTCTGAGGCACTGGTCATGCAGGACAACGATGGTTCTCCTTAGGACCTACGCTCTCCACTACTCTTTGCTTGTAGACTATAAATAGACTAAAGTCCCAGCATGCCTCTAAAAGTGAGGCACAAAGTATGACCCATGAAAAGATGCATCACACTCCAAAGGAACTACTTAAGTTTTTTAACGTAAACAGAGAAATCTAGGGAACATGTATGGGAATGGATACTAAGTGAGAGGGATAATCAAGGAACTTAAAGTTAAATCAGGCAAAACTTATTGATATGGGATTACTAAAAAGAAATTTTGCTTTTACTGTTATAGTTTGAGGAATTAGAAAACACTCCAATAGCTTGGTTGGTTGGTTAAAACGTGGACCACAAAGGTGGCCCACAATGAGTGAATTACAAAAACTGGATCTGTCTTTATTTAATGTAAAAGAAGAGGTTTAAAGGCCTAGGAAATAATGTTGGAGTGTATTTTTCCATTAAGACTACTCACTCTCACTAAGAGGATACACAAGACATAACTTTCACCAAGACCATGAGAAATAAATTTTGGAGGGGAGTCCTGGCATCCTTGAAGAGTCCATGATCACTCTTCTCTGAAAGCCAGTGCCAGGCTTCCAGTGGGAACTGCAGCTATTGAGTTGGGAAACATAACTGCAGTGGTATAACTAGATCCCAGAGCAGCAGGAGAAAAGTAGAAGCGCTCAACTACCAAAGGCAAGGTGGGCATGGTTATTGTGATGGAGAGCAAAGTTAAAGCAACAATCACAATAGTCTGACCTACTTAGACCTATGGCATTCACTAGTTGATCATCATGTTTCTAGAAATGAAATATACAGAAAGCATATTGATCTGTATGAGCAGAAAAGTTCTAGGTCATGTAGAAAGAGTCTAACCTGAATCTTAAATACAGAGAGTAACGTCTCCTTAATTAATTCCCAGAAATAAGTCAGTTTATAGACCCCAGAATCTTTAGAATGAAGAGAAAAGCTGGATTACTCTGAAGAAAGACCTCAATAAACTGCCAAACATTTATTCTGTTCTTTCTTCCAACCTTTCCCAAAGAGATCTACAGCCTTTACCAGAGTAACTGTGCACTGGGGAAAAGGAAATAATGAGTACTAGACATTGGCCCTAAACTGACACTAATTTCAGAAAATCCAAACCATCACTGTAGTCCACAGGTCAGAGGTTTGTGGCAGTCAGGTGATCAATAGAGTTTTAGTTCAGGTTCATCTCACAATGGGTAGACTGGGTTCTGAACCTGTCCTGTGGTCATTCCCCTAGCTATAAAACACAAAATAGGAATATAGATATCTAGATATACTCGATATCTATATTCCCCTACATGGGTTCCCTGACTTATAGAGGGCTATTAAGAAAGGGAAAACCAAGTAGAAGCCACTAGAACTATTTCCAGCTAGGAAAATGGTAAACCAAAAGTAATACTATATTCCTAGTAGGAATTCAAAGATTAGTGCCATAACCAAGGACCTGAAAGATGTAGAAGCGGTGATTCCCACCACTTTCCCTTTCCATTTATCTACTTGTTCTATGCAGAAGACAAATGGATCTTGGAGAATGACAATGAATTACTGTAAGTTTAACCAGGTGACTCCAATAACAACCTCTGTATTAGATATGATTTCATGGGGCAATTAACACATCCCTTATAACAGGTAAGCAGCTATTGATCTGGTATATTTCATTCTTACTGAAATAGACACTTATTCTGGATACAGATTTGCCTTCCCTGCATGCAACATTTCTGTCGAAAATATCATCGTGATATTGCATTATCCACCACTGTGGTATTCCACATAGCATTGATTCTGATTAAGAAACTAACTTCAGACTCAGGAAAGTGCAATGAAGGACCCATGGTTACTGTTTTTTTTTTTTCCTGGTTCCCAAAACCCTAAATAAGTTGCTTTGATAAAATAGTGGAATAATCTTTTGAAGATTCAGTTATAGTACCAGCTCTATGACAATACCTTGCAGGGCTGGGTGAATATGTCCTGAATCAGCACTCAGTATATGGTGTTCTTTCTCTCACAGACAGCACTATAGGTCCAGGAATGAAGAGATGGGAATGGAGCTGACACCACTCACTGTTACCCCTAGTGACCCACTAGGAAAATTTTCCTTCCTGATTCTGTGACCATATTCTCTACTGGCCTAAATGTTTTAGTTCCAGAGGGAGGAATGCTTTTAGCAGGAAACACAAGACTGGTTCCATTCAACTGGCTGTTAAAATTGTCATCTGGCCACTTTGGTCTCCTTATGCCGCTAAATCAACAAGAAAACAAGAAAGTTAATGTGTAGTTCGGGTGACAATTACAGAGAAATTTAACTGTTACTCCACAAGAGAGATAAGAAGGAGAATGTCTGGAATACAAGAGCTGTCTTAGAGCTCGTAGTAGTATCATCCTCTGTGATTAAAGTCAATGGAAAACTATAATAAGCCAATGCAGGCAGGACTACTAAGGTTCCAGATGCTTCCTTTCAAAGGAAGATCTGAGTAATCCCACCAGATAAAGAACCAAAAGCAGCTACTGTGCTTGCTGAAGGTAAAGGGAATATAGAATGTAACCATTCTATGTAACCAGGGTAAGAAAGTAGTTATAAATACTAGCTACAGCCAAAGGACCAGTTACAGAAAGGGGGACTGTAATTATCAAGGATATTTCCTCCTCATTTCCACATGAATACATTAGTGTGTGTGTGTGTGTGTGTGTGTGTGTGTGTGTGTGTATGAGAGAGAGAGAGAGAGAGAGAGGGAGAGTAAGAGAGAGAGAGGACAAATAGTGTTCTCTTTCCTCTTATTATCTCATCATGAAACATAAGAAGTACTGACTTTACATGAGGATTTAAGTATTGCTAATTTTGTATCATAGTATTTAAATTAGGAAATAGCAAGGAGAGGAGTCACATTACTCCAAGACTTTTACCTCTTTTGGGGGGGCAAGAACTGGTTTATTTTCAGTTGTACAGAGGAAAGATGTATCAAGTGGAATTATCACATTGTTATCATCTTTACTTGTAGATTAAGTATGGTTTCTGGAGATACGTACAAGTGTCAAGTGGACTGGGAGTGGATTTTTGAAAGTTAATTTTATGTAACAACTTTACTGGGACATGTACCCAGATATTTGGTTAAGCATTATTTCTGGGTGAATCTGTCACAGTATTTCAGTATGAAATTAGCATTTGAAATAGCAAACTGAGTAAAGCAGAATGCCTCCCCATTGTTGGTGGGCAGCACCCAATCCATTGACACCCTCAAAGAACAAAAAGTGGAGGAAGGAAGAATTTCCTCTCCCTGCTTGACTGCTTGAGCTGAGACATCTGTCTTTCTTGACCTTGCACTGGGACCTACACCATCTGTGCTCTCCATTTTCAGACCCCCATACTTACAGTAGAATTTACATCAACAGCTAGCTTTCCTACTGGGACTGCAGTGTGAAGATGGAGGATCATGGGACTTTTCAGTCTTAATAACCACATAAGCCAATTCCTTATAATAAATTAATTTATATATATATATAAGATGATATATTTGTGTGTGTGTATATATATATGTACATACACATTTATATATACACATAAGCCTACTGGTTCTGTTTCTCTAAAGAACTCTAATACAAGTCCTTGATTCTCATGTATTATTTTGTTTAACTCCCATTTGCACTAAATAATTCCAATTAAATGAATATTAATGTAACCTAAAAGTGTAATTTACATTTTCAAAGCATGGTCATGTTATATTAATGTTAAAAATCATAAAATTTAAGTATATCTCATCATTAAAGCAACTTATATCATTGAAAAGTATATACTAACAAAGTATGCATGAAAGAGTTCAGTGTGGTCAGTTAACTCCGCAAATTTTCCTCTATTTTACATTTTGAGTATTATTTTAGATTAGAATTTAAATTTAAATATTATTAATTACTAGAAAAAATGTATATGATACAATCAAAATTCAAACTTAGTTTCAAATTCTCTCCTCTCCTCTTTACATTTAACCTCTGGCTACTGTCTTATAAAACAAGTTGATACTTTTATTAATTAATAAAATTTGATAAAAAGAAAAAATAACGTAAATTATATTTAAAAATCTATATGCACATTTAGTTTTAATTAAGCTATAATCCCATAAGAAAATGTTTAATGCTACTAAATGCTTTCAATTTGTTGACATCTAAAAAATATGGGATGTCTTGATGCCACTCACTTAAAATTTTGATGCTCCTAATTCATTTTAATCTACCATAAATATCAATTTTATAATTTTTCTTCATCTAAAGTAGAATATCAGACGGTACTCGTGACTCAAAGGAGTAGGGCACCGGCCCCATATACCAGAGGTGGCAGGTTCAAACCCAGCCCAGCCCCGGCCAAAAAACAAAAAAAGCTGAAAATAAATAAATAAATATATAAAGTAGAATGTCAGTGCTATTGACATTTTGAAACAAAATATTATTGGTTGTGGGACGACTGTTCCATGCATTGTAGACAGTTTAGCAGTGTCCCTGCCCTCTATGTACTAGATGCCAGCAGCAGCCCCACAGTTGTGACAAACAAAAATATTATCCCCACACATTGCCAAATGTCCCCTGTGGAACAAAACTGTCTCCAGTTTACAATCACTAATCTAAAGATGATTAAAAGGGAAACTACCACTATCTTCAGGTTAAACTTACATACAAAGTACATAAATAAACACTAGATCACACCATGAATATGGGTCTGACTGGAGTGCAGTGAAAATTATTTTAATGCCTATGTTGCTACCAGCACAGGATATAATGTGTATAGTTATAGTCTTTTTTAAAAAATCAGTTTCAAACAAGAAACATTTTCCCAGTCTCATTCATGAAAAGATTTAAAAGTTACTAGATTAAAAATGGAATATAAACTAACAAATTTGAGCAAAAGCTATAGTCTGACTTTTAAATTTACCAAGAAGTAAATGATTCCCTACATATCTTCCAAATGTCTTAATGTATAAAGTACTTTTTCATATAGTGCTGTTAAACAGCAAGCTAATGATTACAAAGCAGCCATACCAACTACATCACTATTTACCCATAAATACTAACCATACTGCAGTTACTATTTGCCGAAATGCATTTCTTGTCATCACACCACTGGCACCCATTTGTATTGGCAGTACAGCTGGCACAGTCTGCGTATCTGTAACATCTGTCATCAGAAGTGGCTATGATGCAAATGGGACATAGAATATATCAGGATGAAAAAAAAAGGTTACATTTCTGAATTCACACTTTTATAGATATCTATTTAAGAAACACTACAAAACTTTTGTAACCCAACAAAAATGATTTTCTATATCAAAACAAATTCTTCAAAATGAAGTCAATTTGAAGCTTAATTGTGTTTACAGGCTTTCAGATGCCTTTTACCACTCTGTCTGAATTATTCGACTCACAAAGATCCTACAGCCATTTTAAATTTACACACTTTAAAAAAAGAGAAAAGGAATGATGCTTACTTTGCTGAGAAAAATGTATTATTATACTTCCAAAAGAAAACCTCACAGAATTAATCTCTTATCACTCTATTTTATATTTCGATTTCTATAATATAGAAATTTTGCCACCAGAAAGCGGAAAAAAACTTACCTATTTTAGGAGGGCACTTTGCTCTAAGAATATTATTAGTATTTCCTGATTCCCAAGATTCACAGTGATTTTTATTCCAAACACATTTTATCCCGGGGCCAGCATTTTTACAAAGTTCTTCATCTCTGAAAGCCTTGCAATTTGGAGGCTTGTATACAAGTATATCACTAAGGAGAACACTAGAAAATCCCCCAAATATATACATGGACCTATGGAAAACAAACAAGAACCTTAAATTGAAAGTTTCAGTGTAATGATTTAATTTTTTAAATGTAGATTTAAATATATATTTTTAAATAAGCACTTATATGTGAGTAAGCACTGTTCTTTATATTCATATTTCTTTTCTTAGAGTTTCATAGTTCTCATTATAGAGATCTTTCACATCCTTTGTTAGGTAAACTCCCCAGTATTTCATCTTCTTTGGCACTACTGTGAATGGAATAGAGACTCTAAGAAAAGAAATAGCTGAAAATACTAGCAAATGGAAAAATATACCTTGCTCATGGCTGGGAAAAATTAATATTGTTAAAATGTCTATACTACCTAAAGCTTTATATAATTTCAATGCAATCCCTATTAAAGTTCCATTGTCATATTTTAATGTTGACTTGATTATTTATGCACATTGAAGTTTTAGTTTATTGTTTGTGAAAACATAAATATAAAACTAACTGATATCACCAATATATCTATGTGTATGTACATTGATATAAAAGTTGGTCTGGTTTACTCTTTAGCAATGTGATGGTGGAGTTTTGGTGCTGTATTCTGCAGCAGAGTGATAAGTAAAGCAAGCTCTTTCAAGTAAAATCACTTTCTGCATTACCAAGGAAGACTGTTATATAATTGTTAATCTGGATACATATAATTTTTTCTGCCCTTAGTATGTAGTATGTGAAAGATTTTGAAGAAATGTATGTATACACATTATCCTAATTAAAAAAATAAAATTGAGCCGTGCATCTAGCCTAGTTGTCTCAATCAGGATGGTTAGATTTCCAAAGGACAGTGGCAATGCTTGGAGACATTTTCTGTTGTCACAACAAAATTAATGTGATTCAAACTATCAATAGAACTAAATCTGAGAAATCCTTACCTAGAGATACATTTTTTTTCCTTTTGAAACAGTCCTAATCTGTTGCCCAGACTGGAGTTTAGTGAGTGTGATTGTAGCTCACTATAGCCTCAAATGCCTAGGCTCAAACGATCCTCCAGCCTGGGTCTCCCAAGTAGCTGGGCTACAGTTGTTTGTAGAGATGGGCTCCTGCTATGTTGCACAGGCTGGTTTTGAATGCTTGGCCTCCCCACCTCAACCTCTCAAAGTTCTGGGACTACAGGCATGAGGCACTGTGCCCAGCTTAGACATTTAAGTATTTTGGAAATTTAATTCCTTTGTTAACCATAGCTCTAAGTTTAAAAAGTACCAATTTTCCAATGGAAGAACAATCATAGTTTTATTTTAGCTATTTACTGCATAGCAGTGTAACTGAGTTGGTATTGTTTATCAAGACTAGTACAGACTTCTTGTAACATGACATTCGTAAAGGCAACCAAATAATTTCCCTAAATTTGATTGATACACATGTTAATTCCACAGTCTTCCTTTTGCTCACTTTATAATGCTTTTTTTGATGCAAATTTTCACTTCATCCGTATTTCAGATTCCATATATGAATAATAATGAATAATGCTGAGGTATGCATGTCAGAATTTGCAGGCTGAGTGTGTTCATCTGGTGTGGGTAGTGATGTGTTTTTATAGCAAATATCCCAGGGGTTCTGATAAAACTTTTGACAAATCTCTGCCTAACGTTTTTTGTCCTTGTAGCCTTAGCACCATCCTAGACGTCAAATATGTGTTTCTTGATTAAAGATATCTGTGTGGCTTTCCAGATGTGTATTCTTATTTTTTGTCATTATGGGTCTTGATGTGATAATTGATTGACAAAAATGACCTGATGTTTCACTGATTTGCTCTTCTCAGAGTTGTTCCAAGCTATAGTCTCTGGGATTGAATGACTATGACTTCGCCTGAAGTAGCACCAGTCAGAGCGGGCAATACAGGAAACCAAACACCAAACAAAAACCAGGGGAATCACAACCTGTTTCATCCTCAGTGCATAAATGGTTATGGGTAGAAAGTTTAAAAAGAAAAGAAAAACAACACCCCTGGCCTGAATATACCCGAAGCAGGAATCCCCAAGGGAAGCTACATGGGAAGGGATTTGGTCCTCATTTCCAAAGACAAGGCACTTCAAGATCTTTCATCTGATAATGGAGATGAAGGCAGATTGAATAGTGTCTGGAATTATTTTTGTCTGTTTTTTTTTTTTTTCCTGCTGTTTTCATTGTTGAAAGTGTCCGAAGTCTGTCATGCATTTCTGTTTGACATGAATGAGCATCTGGAGATGATACATTAAGAAATTTAATGTTTTCAAATGTGTTTCTTTTCCTATTTAAAATCTCACTTAAGGAGAGCAAAAGAATGGAGGGGGGAGGGAAGACAAATATGAACAACACAAAGAAAACAAGTCTTCCAGGACTTTTTGTTACCACAGCCCCTATCTTATTTTCATCTACTTTGGTCACTGTATCAACATATTTTAAAATGTCTAAATTTGTCTCTCTCCTCCCCTGCCCTGTCCCTCCTTTCTCCTCTTTCTTTCCTGACTGTCTTTGTGTTTTATCACTTGTATGTGAAAACTAAATTGCTGCTAAGCTCCTAGTTTATTAAATTTTATTTTAGCAGCCTAAGAGACTAAGACAGAATGAGAACATCTTTGAGTACCTCTGATGATTGTAACTCTGAAACCTGTGAGCTCCAGAGGGGGCTCACTCTTCCCTAGTGATGAATAGTGCCTCCCCCATATGGGAAGGTACTGTAGAGACCCCGTCCCTGAAAAGCACCGGCTTCCCTGAAGGGCTGTCCCTATCTTTTCTTCTGGTGGTCAAGTTAATGAGAAGAGTTGAATCTCTGAATAATTTCAATCAGTGTATGCCCTTTTTGCTCTGGGTTCTATTGGACCCCTGTAGTCACCAAACTGGGTAGATCCAGCAACAGTTCATGGTAGATCAGAAATGGTACCTGGTGGATTGACCCTGAATATGACTGTAAGGGCCAAGTTAACTGTGTGAGCATGTAGGTAGATTCTCAAACCACCCATCACAGATTTATTCCTCTTTCACCTGCACTTACAGATGTATGGAAGGCACATAAAAAAAAATCCATGCCTGATTTATGGATAGGTTGGCTGGATATAAAAATTAAATCCCAAAATAAATGGAGGCTACCTTACATCCACACTGGGAGGTGGCTTTGAATGACAGTGAGTGAGAGAAAATCCTCTTAATAGTTTTTAGACATACAACTATTCATTTACATTACATAACAATGAGATATGGCTAAAGACAAGAATATACAAAGGGTGAATATATATACACACACACATATGTATACACACACATTTTTAAGAAAAGAAAAATGGTATGAAATTTGTGATACTAAAAGCACATTTTACCTATTCAATTACAAGAGGTTCTCAACTTGACTTTTATTCATCGTGTGTTATCAGTATAGACAGAGAATTACAATTTTAATACTGGTTTTTCTTTCTTAAACTACGTGTACATTTTTGGCATCTCCTGCATGTTTACTTATGAGCATCTGTATGGCCTGAAAGTTTATGCAATCACATAAATGATGTCGAGGGAATACGTGTGGACACAGGCAAAGCTTCCAATTTCCATGTCAGATGTTAGTGCCCTCCAGGGAGCACTCACCATTAAAAAGCTACTCGACAACCAAGTAGACCAATTCTCCACCCAACTGACATTAAGTAGCCTTTGTCATGGGCTATGAAAAAAAATATGAGAGCTACAGAAATGGAATAACCATGGTAGTGGAGATGGTGACCCCCACATGGGCCCAACAGCACGAGCTCTCACAATCTAGCTTCTGCCTGGTCAAAATATTTATTATATCAGAAGGAAAAAGAGACCGGTTTTGAGGCACCAGATGACACTTTTCTTTGGGAAAACAAACTATGCATTTGGGGGAAGTGAACTAAGTCTTTCCGTCTAGAATAGGATCACAAGTCATCCCCTCAGGAATAAACGTCTATTTTGGGTGTGTGCTGTTTTTGTTGGTTTGTTTTTAGTGCCCAAAGAGACTCAGACAACACCACTAATAGAGTCACTAAATGTCTGAAGCACAGGCATAAAGGTCCATTTAATATTGCATCCAGCTGGGGCACACAGTCACAGGGAAGGAAGTGCAGGACAATCCAAATTGCACAGACACTCCACAGAAAATAATGAGTATGGCTATATCTTGAGGAAGGAAGGCCAATGAAAACATTTAAGGTTTCCCTATGGACTCATAAAAATTCAGAATAACAATGATGATGGCCGCTATGTAAAAATTGTACTGGAACTGTATGCTAGAGTTAGAAGGTTAAAAGGAGTGTGGTGGTGCAACCGCATAGTTCTAAACAGGTATAATGATTTAAACTTTATTAAAGATTATTTTGGAAAGATTAACAACATTAGATAAATTTAAACCTATACGATACAAATAAATGTGAATGTAATTCATGAAATAAATATGAATGAAAGTTTCCACTTCAGTGAATGAATAACTTTTTAATCGGGAAAAATGAAAGCTGAAACAAAATAGGTTATTATCTGATTAATGATTTTTCCCCCCTTTCAATTCTCACAGCTAATACTGGAAGATATATTAGATAATACAGGTATATATAATGGAATACCACAGGAAATGATAAGATAGAAAAGGACAGACATCCTTTCAGGAACAGACATGAGTTCTTTTTCTGCTTTTTTTTTTAATGATTGATGTTTTATTTTCAGAGGCCCAAGCTTAAGTTGTTAACAGTTTTTTTTAATTATTAAATCATAGCTGTGTATATTAATGCAATTATGGGGTACAATACACTGGTTTTGCACATAATCTGAAATGCTTTCATCAAACTGGTCAACATAGCCTTCACGGTATTTTCTTAGTTACTGTGTTAAGACATTTAGGTTCTATACATAGTAAATTTCACAGGTACCCTTGTAAGATGCACTGTAGATGTGGTCCCAACAATTACTCTCCTCCACCCAACTTCCCCCTCCCCTTCCATCCCTCTTCCTTTACCCCCCCTCCTTTTTTTGAAGGTCTTGCTTTGTTGTAGGGGCTAGAATCCAGTGGCATCACCAAAGCTCAATGAAACCTTGAACTCCTGGATTCAAGCATCAAGAAATGCTCCTCTAAAGCTTTGATATAAATTATAATATCATTTTATACTTATTACAGAGCTCTAGGTTTATTTGGACGAAATTTTATCATGTATTAAACATTCTTATGGTCCCTTGTAGAAACTGTAGTGGAATAAACTACGGTATTATGAAAATGTCTTTAAATTCAACGTCTGAATTTTTCAATCACCTTTCAACTTGGAGCTGCCGACACATTGGTTTTTCATTGTGTTCCTAACATGGTTGATGATGCAGAAGCATTAAAAGTAAAAGTCTTGGCCGGGGTTCTGTGGTTCACGCCTGTAATCCTAGCACTCTGGTGAAAAAGTGAAACTCTATCTAAAAAAAAAAAAAAAAAAGTCTTAACGTTATAACCTCTGACTTTTTGATCCTTTTATCCCCAAATACACTAAACTCTTTTCATTTGTTAAACCGAATCATATGGAATTTTAAAAGCTTGGCTCAAAGACACACATCAACGGTGGCTCCTATGACTCAGTGGGTCAGGTGCCAGCACCATATACAGATGGTGGTGGGTTCAAATCCAGCCCCGGCCAAACTGCAACCAAAAAAATAGCCGGGCATTGTAGCAGGTGCCTATAGTCCCAGCTACTCAGGAGGCTGAGGCAAGAGAATCACCTAAGCCCAGGAGTTGGAGGTTGTTGTGAGTTGTGACGCCATAGCATTCTACTGAGAGCGAGAAAGTGAGACCCTGCCTCTACAAAAAAAAAAAAAAAAAAAAGACACAAATCATATGAAAAACTGATTGTCGATAATTTCTCAGTAGTATTGACTGTATCATAAATCTTTCTGGCTTCTTAGTTTTTTTAAATCAAATTCTTATCTTGTAAGGAATTTGGCAAATTTTCCCACCTCCAGCTGTGTTACATGGTGAGCTACTCTGTTGCTCATAATATGCTGACAACAAACAATACAACTTCTTGTTTTATAAGAAGCTTTATTTTTGTGCTCACTTAAGGCAGTGTTTCTTAGAATATGTATATAATCTGTGAAGATCTGGTTAAAATGCAGACTGTGATTTACTAGGGTTGAAGATGGTGACATAGGAAGCTAGATTCTGTGCTTTCCACATAGCCCAGGCATGTCAATCCTTGAGCTGCAAGTAAGTAGTATTTGAATTATGCTTTGCAACAGGATATGGAATTGTACAAAAGCCTCCATTCGTGCAAAATATTCACTTGCTGTGAACACAGTGAACTTTATTTATGAAGGCAAATTGAGTCAACATGTATCCCATGGTTTTATTGTTTATTTCTGGAAAAATGTAAAATCTATAAAGCATAAATCCGTAAATACTTTTATATCTTGCTCAAGAAATTCTTGAATCACATATAAATGAGAAAAACTTCACAATTTTTGACAAATTCCTATCAGCTTCCTGCCTTAAAAGATCCACTGTCTACCACTCTAGCCCCAATTCTCCTAAACCCTAAATAATTAATCCTCACTCCTGACTCCCCTATTGAGAGTGTTCTAGGATTCTGTCCATGTTTCCCTTCCCAAGGTGAGAGTGAATGAAGTTTGCTTTACAGCACGCTACCTGGGGATAATTTATTAAGTTACAAAAATCTTAGTTTAGTTTTTCTGGAGACATTTTGATTGGTAATGTAACACAACACATGTTGTTTAGACAATGTAGATAAGTCATTTTAATGATAATGAAATGAATGACAATGATTATATGTGAATAAGTAGAGGTAACAGCAACTAAATCAGGACTTGCCACCTGACTGTAAGTGGATTTCAGAATCCAAGTTTGGAGAAGTGCATCCAAAAATCAGTGGCATTAAAAAGTGGTGCCAAATAATCTTTGAAATACAGTTTTTATAATCTATTAGTCAATGTCATGTGCACATAAGCCCTTTGGTAAAAAATTGACACCTGAGGATGAAATTAAAATAGGAAAATTCTGAGGGCTCAGAATAGGCCTGTTACATAATTTGCATGGCCCAGTACAAATCAAAATGTTGGGCTTTTTGTTTAAAAATTAAGAAATCTGTGCCCTCTGTCCTATTTGCCTTATAACTTCTGCCATGTGATGAGGGCTCCAGCATGTTCATGTAATTTCATACAGACAGTTGCTCTACTTTGTTGCTATCATAGGAAAAAAAGTCATTTGTATGTTTTTGAAAATAACTACTAATTTATTCAATAAAGTTAATTTTTTTGGAAAGCATGTTGAAATATATTAGCATCAGAATCTGTACAAAAAAATTAAAACATAACCTGAAACTGTTCAAGTTCAGAAAGTCTAGTTTTGTGCTTTGCTCTTGCCATGAGAAGGTCATCATCAAGGCTCTGGGGTATCAGCCAAGGATGGGTGGAAAGGAAGAGATAGAGAGCAACAGATCTTTGCCAGAGAGGGGCCTCGGCATCAAGGTCCCCACCTCAGGTGCAGCCAGGAGGAATTAAAGGTCTCGGGAGAGAAGTGTTGGCAGACAGTCATGTTATAATGTTAAAAAGAGAGAGAAAGAGAATCTCAAGATACATTAAATTAAGAAGAGCAGACTCAGTGCCTGTGGCTCAATCGGCTAAGGCACCAGCCACGTACACCTAAGGTGGTGGGTTCGAATCCCCAGCCCGGGCTGCCAAACAACAATGATGACTGCAACCAAAAAATCGCCGGGCTTTGTGGTGGGCGCCTGTGGTCCCAGCTACTTAGGAGGCAGAGGCAGGAGACTCGCTTGAGCCCAGGAGTTGGAGGTTGCTATGAGCTGTGATGCCATGGCACTCTACCCAGGGGGATAGCTTGAGGCTCCGTTTCAAAAAAAAAAAGAAAAGAAGAGCATTAAACCAACCTTGGGCTTTTCTGAGAGGAGAACCTCTCCAGCTATACAGACTGTCTAGCTAGAAAGGTGCTGTGTTACATATTAAAACTTCAGAGTCTCTATTGCTACAGTGAAGCCTTGTCATTCCGAACACAGGAGAAGTAGCCAGTTGACCTGGCTCAAATGACATTTCCATGACATAGAGCAAGTTAGATAGCAATTTTAAGCCCAGTTCTATAATCTGTAAGTGGAGATAATATTAATGACACTTAGGTAATAGGGTCATTGAAACCTCTGAAAGTAGACTACCCAAGGGACTGTAACCAACTGTTCAACGTATGGAGGTGCTGGACATGAGGACTAGGGCTACTGTTACTGTTACATGCATGTGGTGTACATCTGGGTCTATGAAAATTAGGTCAATTTAAGGAGGTGGTCAATATAGGGAGGTGTCAACTGTGGAGGTTCTACCGTATGTGAAGTGCCAAAGTACCCACAGAAGGTGTGGCAATTCTGGTGATTGGGAAAAAATTAACTGTAAGATATCTAATTTTTTACTTCTGCAGGCCCCCAAGTAGGTTAGGCGTGGCCCCCAGGTAAGTGGCTAGCATAGATGCAGAGGAAATTATTCAGGTTTTCTCTTCTCTTAATCTGCAGCTCTGAAACTGACATAAATGCTTGAGATTAGTAGAACTGTCCTGACAGAACTAGATAAATGCTGGTAGCCTGAAGACACTTTATTTCCTCACTTTTTTTTGATCAGTTAGCAAGTAGCTGGTTTAGGAGGGCATTTCACTAACAGTAGGAACAATGATATGGAAACACTCTGGTTGAGCTCCTGAAGTTGCTGGAGATTATTTCCTGTACCATGAGGTATCCACCATTGCCTACCTGAATATCTATGGAATGTGAGGTCTTAGCCCTTCCCCAGGCTTGCAGTCTGCTAACCATCCTTGACTTGTCACTGCATCACCCCAGGCTCTGCCTCCATCTTCACATAGCCTCCTCCTGTGTTTATACCTTCTGCTTTGGGGATTTTTCTCTAAACTCCCCCTCTCTCTCTCCTGTAAGGAGACATGGGATAGCATTTAGTTAGGGTCCACTCAGATAATACACAAAAAACTCATTCTCTCAAGATCCTTAATGACATACTTTTCCAAGTAAGGCAATATTGATTCTTTTATCATGTAAGGTCACTAGGCACAGATTCCAGGAATTAGCACTTGGATATGCATTTTTGGGAGACTACCATTTAGACTGTAACTCTCCCCATTTAATGTTGTCATTACTCTATAAAGCAGCTCAAGCTTGTCTGTATATTGGAATTACCTGAGGAGCTTCAAAAGATACTGATGCTAGTGGCTCTCTCCAGGGATACCAGTTTAATTAATGTGGAGAATGGCCGAGGCATCTGTAATCTTTAAATCTCCCTAGCTGATTGAAATGTAACAAAGAGTGAGAAACATTAAATTAGGATAACAGCCTAAAATTCTCTAAGGATTGTCAATTAAAGACAACTTTGAAAAGAAGAATTATGTTCAAAGATCTGTTGTAGTTTATATTACCAATTTACATAAGTAAAAATCAGTGTGTCAGAACTGGAAGGGGTGGGGTTCTGGGAATACAATGACACATTTGACTGACAACCAATATGAGTTGATGTCTTGAAGTTTCTTAGGTTCACTGTGGTAGCATATCAAGCTGTGAGAGGTTTATGTTATCAGTCTGGTTGCAATGACTGCCCTTGGCAAATTAAATGAAAATGGTAGCAATTGCAGCATTTTATGCTAAGAAATAAGTGTAAATGTTTTAAGTAGAGACAAAAATGTGGTAGTAAATTTAACACAGCTAGCCTTCCCTAGAAATATCCTCTGGGAGGGCCTGGAGGATGACAACCTTCCCCAAGGGCCAGAAATATGTTTCAGGGAAGGTTGGGCTTGTCATCATCTTTGAAAACTCTTTTTCTGTAGGTTAAATCAATTCAGTTTGACTGAATTCAAAGGAAGGAGAGCACCCCAAAGAGGCAGAGATCAAATAAGGGCACGCAACTCCATAGACAAGGAAGGCACGATTGTCAGAAAACCAGGGGATCTGAAGAGGTCATCAAAATAGTCCTCCCTAAGGACATTGAAATGTTCGAATTGTTCTTGACTCTAACAACTGAAACAGTGGGAAGCCCCCGGAAGGTCATATTTATTTTAACTAAAAGATTTTTTTTTTGATTGGGTAGCTGAAAAACATATGTATGAGCATAAACAGATTTTGACTTAAAGCTCATAACTCACTTCCTAGAAATTTGTGAATTCAGACTCAGAACTCATTGAATGAAAAAAAGTTTAGGTAGATACATCTGTGAAACACTAATATAATAATTTATGAAATGTGGACTTTGGTTCATTCCCGTCACCTTTCTCACTGAGACCTGGGGATATTATCCAAAGTAACTATGCCTAAGGAGAACAAAATTCCCTGACATTTTAAGGAACTTTTTAAAATTTTAATATATTTAGGGGTATAAGTGCAATTTTGTTATGTAGATATATTATATAAAAGTTATTCATGGTCTGTGTGATGTACTTTGTCCTCAACAGGAATTTTAATCAAGACAAGTAACAATTTAGGTATCACCACATTGTTAAATCAAATAGCTATGGTATTTTGGACTACCATCAGAAGCATAAACCAGTTCCCAATTTTCCATATATTTTACAATTAATTATGATTAGTAAAAGCAGCATGTGTGAATACCATACAAATGCATTTCAGAAATGTGATTTTAATTTATTTTACTTTTGAGATAGAGCATATTTTAAAATCTATTCAAATTTTCTTTCTTGGATTTTTTTTATATCTTATCCCATGTTTTACTTTGCTAGTAAGTCTTTTGAAACTTAACAATTACAAAATCTTGATATATCCTGTCCATGTGACTTGACATTAATGAATAACATCTACTCAGTCCATTTGTTTTGAATGGAAGGACTGGGGAGGCCCACATTACCAAGAGCTCTGCAAGGAGAAACAAGGGTGCCACCCATCTGATGTTCCTCACTGACTTTTATTGAAATCTCAAGCATGAAAAAATGTAGTATAGAGAGAGAGAACTTCAAAGAGAGAGTAAAGGTTTAAAAACAAGTAGTTTATCTCTAACTGCATGATGGACTCCTAACGTATCATCTTTATTTCACTGTATCTGCCTTAATCCTATCACTGCTAATAGATGGCATAGGGCTGAGACAACGTGCTGTGTCTGGTGAGTAGTGTTTTAGTAGGGAAGGTAGGAGGTGAGTCCTCGGAGCTCACAGCCAAACACTCTTCTGTAACTAACATCCACAATATTCTGGATATAAAACTCCAGTTGCGTTTGTGCTAATTATTTTCTCGAATTTAGCCATTTTAAACAGATTTTAGTTTCAGAGAATTTTAGGTTCACAGAAAATTGACAAGAATGTACTTGGTTCCCAGATACTAACGTATACGGCCCCCCACTATCAACAGCCCACACCAGCATGCTTCATTTTTACGATAGCTTTACGTTGTCATTATGCAAAGTTTATCACTTACGTTGGGTTTTACCCTTGGTGTTGTATATTTTATGGGTTTTGATGAGTATATAATGACATGTGTCTGCCATGGCAGTAACATACAGAAGTTTCTCGACTGAACAATCTATGTGATCCCCCCGCTTACCCATTCTTCCTTAGAGACCTCTAATCTTCTTTATTATCTTCACAGTTTTGCCTTTTTCTGTAATGTTGGAATCATATGTAGTTTTTTCTGTTGGTTTCTTTTACTGAGTAACATGCAATTAAGTTTTCTCCATGTATTTTTATGGCTTGATAACCTTTTCTCCCTATGTATGAATAATACCCCCTTGTCTAGATGGACCACACTTTATTTATTCACTTCCAACTTTTGAATATCCAACTATAGATAAAGCTGCTATAAACATCGATTTGTAAGTTTTGTGTGGATATAAGTTCTCAACTCGTTTAGGCAAATGCCACAGAGTAAACTTGCTGAATCGTAGGGTAAGAACATGTTGGAGTTTGTAGGAAACTGCTAAGTTTTCTCCCAACTGTCTGTACTATTTTGCTTTCTCCCAAGCAGGGATTGGGAGTGCATAGTGCTTCACAACCTCTCTGGCATTTGGGGTTGTTGGTGTTTTGCATTTTTGCCACAAGATGCTTATGTTCATATATAAATATATATATATACTTTTATACACTCCTACGGAAGTACAAAATAAATAGGAACTCCTGATTATAATATGGTCTATTCTGAGATGGTAAAAGTACTTTCCTCCTTTTAAAACATTAAAATTGTGTCCTTCAAATTTGATTATTTCATACACTTGGAATGCAGTACATGGTAGGAATAGAGTTTCTCCTTTTCCCACATGTATAACTTACACTTCTAGCCCCATTTGTCAAGTAGTCACCTTTTCTCCTCAGTGTGCAGTGTGTGCTCTGTCAAATAGTGTTCCATAAATGTGTGGGTTTACAACTACACTCTCTATTTTGTATCACTAATATATCTGATTATATTACAATATTTGATTGTATAACATTAATATTTTAAAATCTAGATTTCGATATTGGGTAGATCGAGTTACTATGACATGTTTCTCTTCAAGAGTGTCTGAAGATAACTTGACAAGTACATTTTAGAATTGGCTTATCATATTTCATAAACAAAATGTATTGAATTTGGGGGGAATTTAATGGATATCTAAATTACTTTTGAAATGGTAAAAGATTTTCAATATTGAAAATTTCCTTCTGAATGAATTTTAACACAATTCTAGCATATCTGTTGCATCATTTATATTATAAATATAAGCATATGTTGCTATTATGAACAATATATTCATTATATTTTCTGACTTTCTGGTGTCTGAATAATATAGTTTTAGTATAGAAATATAGTTATTTATCTGTGTATTCTTAATGCATGGAGATTGTTGTTAATAAGAGATAGGAGTTCACCTCATGGATTTAACTTTTATTTGTGATGAAATAAGTAATAAATAAATTATTAATGAAATCCTAGACATTAATAGATGCTATGAAAACTAATAAAAATATAAGGTTCTTTTTTGGAAAGCTTATTTCTGATAGAGTAGTTATGGAAAATGCTTCTGAAAAAATGGCCTTTAAATAATGTTTATTTATGAACATCTTAATGTTGGAATTTTTTCTTGATTATAGTCACTCCATCTTTAGACTATTATAATATGGTCTACTCATCTAATCTTATGTATATAAAAATCACCTTATGGCACTCCTCTTGGGAGCGGGACACAATTACCAGAGGGACTTTACCTAACAACTGCAATCAGTGTAACCTTAATCTTTGTACCCTTAATGAATCCCAAATAATAATAAAAAAAAATCACCTTATGACAGTGACAGCAGGTAAATCTTCGTATTTATCTATCCCCCAAAGTAGTCAACATCTCTGTATGAAACCTATTAGACAATTTGAGACTTAACATGTCCAAAATTAAATTCTTGATTCCTATCAATTCCCATTTTTAATATTTCTGCTTCACCCACACAGCTTCTCTTCTCAACTGAGAGTAACTTAATATTCCTGGTTTTCAAGGCAAACAAATTTCTAAAATTTGTGGGTGGCAAGTGCTTTCACTCTTTAAGCCCATTCTGAGGGCCTGTAGACACGGTGGCCTATATTTTAGTCCTTCCAGTCTTTATGCAACAAAATCATTTGCTGCTAATATTTCATATATATATATAAATACATACATAAAATTTCCCTACTTCAGACCATTTCTCAAACTTGGAAAAGTGGGAAGTACATTTACATATGATGCTAGCATGGCATAATGGTGTATCTAGGCTAGGCTTAATTTTTCTCTTTCCTTATGAAATGATGCAGGTTATTTCCCATAGGGCTATAGTTGTCCATTGAAGCACAGATGAAAAAAAAATCAAATGACCAAGCATGCTAAAAGTATAAGAGATCTATTTATAAGGGTTAAGAACTAGTTATCTGCTTAGGTGTCAGTATGTTCTTAACTAATTCCAGCTTTAAGTGATACAATGAGTAATGACATCCACTTCTTTTTCTTCACTGACATTATGTACATATATTGCGAGGACATTGAATGAGATGACATTATTCAAGGACATAATGTATGCTATTTTTTAAATTTCAAAGTATTATGAGGATACAATAATTTTGGTTATATAGATCATTTCAATAATGCTGGAGTCATGTTGAGAGTGTGCCTGTTATCCAGAGAATGTTTGTTGTACTTGCTGGTTAGATTTTCATCCACCCTCTCCTCTTCCCTCCCCACAATTTACATTGAGTTTTACTTCCATCTTTTCCCATGTGTGCTCATTGTTAAGCTCCAATTAAACAGTAAATACATGTGGTCTTTGTTTTACCATTCTTTTTTTTTTTTTTTTTTTTGAGACGGAGCCTCAAGCTATCCCCCCGGGTAGAGTGCCATGGCATCACAGCTCATAGCAACCTCCAACTCCTGGGCTCAAGCGAGTCTCCTGTCTCTGCCTCCCAAGTAGCTGGGGCCACAGGTGCCCGCCACAACGCCTGGCCATTTTTTGGTTGCAGCTATCATTGTTGTTTGGCGGGCCTGGGCTAGGGATTCGAACCCGCCACCTTAGTTGTACGTGGCTGGCGCCTTAGCCGATTGAGCCACAGGCGCTGAGCCACCATTCTTTATTTACTTAGGAAGACGGTCTTTAGTTCCATCCATTTTTTTTATTGATGGGAATTCATTGAGGGTATAAAGAACCAGGTTATATTGATTGTATTTGTTAAGTAAAGTCCTTCTTATAATTGTGTCCCACCCCCAAAGGTGTGTCACACACTGTGACTCTCCCGCCCAGCTCCCTCTTCGTCAACAATGTTGATTGTATGATTCCATGGGCATGAGGAGTTTTTCCATTGTTTATATTATCTGCAATTTCCTCCTCTGTGTTTCATAGTTCTCTATATGGAGATCTTTCACTTCCTAGGGTAAGTATGTTCTTGTGTATTTTATTTTCTTTGTGGCTATTGTGAATGATATTGAGTCTTTAATTTGTGTCAGTTTTACTGTGAATGGTGTATAAAAATGGTATTGATGAATATAAATTGATTTTGTTACCTGAGACGTAAAATTTATTTATTAACTCCACGAGTCTGTTGGTGGAGTCTTTTGGAATTTATAGATGAAATATCATGTCATTATCCAAAAGCAAGAGTTTATCTCTTCCCCAGTTTGGATACCTTAATTTCTTTCTCTTGTCCAATTGCTCTGGCTATGACTTCTAGCACTGTTGAATAGAAGTGGTAGGAGTGAGCATCCTTGTCTTTTTCCAGATATCAGTGGGAATGATTTCAACTTTGGCCCAGTTAGTATGATGTTTGCTATGAGTCTGTCATATATCCTTTCTATAATTTTGAGATTGTTTCTTCTGTGCCTAGTTTGTTGAGTGTTGTTATCATGAAAGCATGCTGAATTTTGTCAAATGCTTTCCTGCATCTATGGAGATGATCACATAATCTTTATTTTGTTTCTGTTTATTTGTTTAATCACATGTATCGACTTATGTGTGTTGAACCATGGCTGCATCACTGGGCTGAAGTGCACTTGGTCATGGCTGATTACTTTTTTGATGATTGGTGTATAAAGATGGTATCGATTAATATACATTGATTTGACTGAATTTGGCTTGCTGGTATCTTATTGCAGATTTTTGCATCTATATTCATAAAGAATGTTGATCTATGATATCTTTTTTATGTGTCATTACCTTGTTTTCATGTTTATCCAAGTGATACTGGCTTCATAGAAAGACTTGGGGATGATTCCTTCCTTCTTGATGTTATGAAATTATTTCTGCAATATATGTAACAGTTGTTCCATGTAGATCTGATAAAATTCAGCTGTGAATTAATTTTGACAGAGGATTTTTTTGTTGTTTGAAGATTTTTATATTGCTGCTTCAATCTTGTTGTTCATTATTGGTCTGTTCAGAGGTTCTATTTCTTCCTGATGTAGCCTTGGAGGATGTGTGTTTCCAAGAATCTATCCATATGCTTTATCTCATGCCAGGAAGAGAGGGATTCCCCACCCCACATACCCTGTCACTGGGTTCCAAGCTGGTATACATTGGATTCTCATCAATGTTCTTTTTTCTTTATTTTTTTGCTTCCCTACCCTGCAGTCTTCTTCTATGAGGTCTCTTGGCAGGCTTCAGCACCTCTTTCTAAGATCTCCACCTGACCTGCATCTTCTATATCCTTAACATGGTCATTTTCATATATAATAAGCAGTATAAATTTAAATTTCAAAATACAATACCCAATTGCCCATGCTCTTACAAAGCAAACAAAAGAAACTAACAAACAAAAAAGGATATGCACTTTATACCTTTCTTTCCCTAAACGCCCAAAGCTAACCAGAAGCTAGGCCTATTCACTCACCTTTAAAAATATACTATACTCTAATACTGGCCACATCCTACACCTCTACAAGTAAACTCTTATCAACATCATCCCTTTTTGGAACGCTGTAATAGTTCTCAAATGGCTTCTTTGCTTCAAATCTTGTCTCTCTACTATTTTTCACAAAGTAATTGAGCTTTCAGTTCAACAAATATTTATTTTGTGGCAACCTTATGAATGCCACTGGAGTAACCCTTTTTATTATATGATATGATATACACATGCACACTTACACATGACTGTTGAGTTAGACAAAAATTCCTACCTGACTGTAGGTTATTTTTCTCATAGAACAGAAGAGAGAAAGCAAGCAGTAGATAGATAGATATGAAAGGACTAATTGCTATTTGATTTGTCCTATGTGATAAAATAGAGCATGCGAGTGAATTGGGAATAACAGGACCAAAACAGACTGCATTTTGAAATGGAAAGCAGTAAGAGAGCAGGAAGCAGTTCTTCCGTTCAGGAAGAAGAGCAGTTAGCCATGTGGATATTTGAGAAAGAGTCTCTTGGCAGGACTAGCAATGGAGAAGGCTCCAACGTGGAAACATATTTACTCTTAAGAAAAAGGGAAGGGTGGTGCCTATAGCTCAAAGGAGTAGGGCACCAGCCCCATATACCACAGGTGGCAGGTTCAAACCCAGCCCCAGCCAAAAACTCCAAAAAAAAAAGAAAGAGTGAGGAGGGCAGTGGGATTATAGCAGGGTGGGAATTAACAGGAGGACTCATTACTAATGACCAAGCATTTACCTGTTCAATATGCATTGTTAAGGATTTTGGTTTTCTTTTGAGTGAAATTAGACATTGAAGAGCTGTGAACAGAAGAGTGACATTATTTGACTTACAATTATTTCCAATGAATCCCTCTAGATTTTCCACTGAGGGTACACAGCATCAAGTGTGAATGCGGGGAGTCCCAGGTAAGAGACTTATTCTCATTCACATGAGAGATCTTGGGATACTGGGCTGGGAGTATAGTGAAGGTAGTGAAATGTGGCCAAATTCCACATGTATTCTGAAATTAAAAGAAATGGGAATTGCTGAAGATTGTATGTGTGAGGTGAGAGAAGAGAATGATTCATGATTCAGTCTTAACAAATCCCATTTAAAAGATTGATGAAAAGAATATGGGACTCTTTATGCTCATTTCATTGTTAGGAACACCCAGGGTTCACTAACAGCTATGCCTGCGGGGACTGGCAATTGTGGTGGCAGCTTCCAGGTCCAGCGAGATGCTGGAGCAGTGATAACGGCAGCCCAGCCTGACACTTTTTTTTGTTGTTGCAGTTTTTGCCCGAGGCCGTTTTCAAACCCACCACCTCTGGTATGTGGGTCCCAGCACCCTTCTCCTTTGAGTCACAGAGGCTGCCCCTGACCCTTTTTGTTTGCCAAAAAAAAAAAGAAAAAAAAGTTGAGTTGTTTGGAGATCAGCCTATCTGGCCACCCTCTATTCTGGTTTATATGTCAAAGTGTTATCTGAACTACAATATATGTTTTAAATGAAATTCATTGCTGTGAGGTTAACCAGAGTTGGTTTCTGCTATTTTCAAATAGTAAACATGAGTTACGCAGACTCTTTTGAGTCTCTAAGTACGAGGATGAGGATCATGCTTTAATTTTTGTGTGCAGTGCCTGTACAAAGTCATGTTTCAATATGCTTTTTGTTGAATAAAGGGATAAATCATTAGTAAAGGAAGTAATTGGTGGATGAATCAAATTCATGGAATAAAATATTCAGTGTTCCATTATCCTCTGAGAAGCCTTGGAATTTTTTACCTTTAGCTTTTTATTTATTGAAAACTGTGTATGAGTTCAGAAAGAAATTCTTCTTAAGAAGGCAAAAGTGTAGCACACTTAATTCAAAGTATAAAATAAAAATAAATTGTAACCTGCTTTCAAATGTGATTCCCCATAACGTGTGTTCTGTGTCTATTCTTGATTTCCACACCACAACTATTAGAGGAATAGTCTTCAAATCATACCTTGTTTTGCAAAAGTTTTGATCTTTGCTTTTTTCTTAATGTTTATACCACAAAACCTAAAATACTATTTTGATCATTGTTTCCGCTTTTCTATTTTATACATGAACTCACACACACACACACACACAATGTATATCTGGCGCATTACGGTAAAGAAGACTACATAATTTTTCAAGGCAATGCTGTAACATCTTACATAGGTAAATTTTCAGACACCAGCACCAGTGTTTTAACATAACTGAACATCCCACAGGCTGTGAACTATTAAAAAAAACTTCAGATAACCCCGGATTTAATTGAAAACATTTCTTTCCACACCAAAAAATCTTACTAATTGGAGTGTCTGAACTTGGGCTAAATATTTCATATATTTAAATTCATGACACTCACACTAAAGTTATTAATAATTATCATGATCAATGAGATTATTTCATTTTTATATGGTAAGTTTCAGTTACACCATTCAGTACTTACATAAAATAATGTGATCAGGGCCCTGAGCGTGCTCCATAATTAGGGCCATAGCCCAATTATTGCAGCATTTTTATGTTAGAATTCTTTGTATAATTTTCAGATGTTATATAGTTTTAATTAAAAAGAAAAATAATGATCTCTCAGTCTAGGCCAGGTGACAATATCTCCACAACTTTTTTCCTTGTACTGTATACGCAGTGAAAATGTGTGACAGGTTATCTCACAAGAACTGGAAATAAATATAGCTTTAATTCTGCTATTCATATAGCTTTTTTTTCTTTTACTACTATTTAAGACTTCGTAGTAAACTTGAGGCTTTTAAAATTTGCTCTGTATGCTCCAGATGAAAACATGAAGGACATAGATTCAGTGACCTCATCACCATTACTTTCTTCTTACACCTTCCCAAATTTTGTAGGAAGTAGCTGGAAATACTGACCTCTTCTTTGTGAGAACAGTAATTGTTACCTATTTCAAATCAGTTGTGTAATTACCCAGAAGTGAGACTCTGGATCTTTGTAACATAACATTTACTTTTGTAAGATCCACTCAACTGTCGTGTCCCCCACCCCATGCTATCACTCTCTCTATTCTTTTTTTTTTCTTTGAATCATAGCTGTGTACATTAATGCAATCATGGGGTACAGTGTGCTGTTTTCATATACATTTTGAAATACTCTCATCAAACTCGTTAACGTAGCCTCCATGTCATTTTCTTAGTTATTGAGTTAAAACATTCATACTCTGCT